>JAOYRU010000768.1:35000-45000 GCA_026315105.1 Locusta migratoria
ATAAAGAGTACGTCACGTATAGTGATAGAAACGTCTGCTAATGATACTTTCATGAACATTACTACATGGTTTAAATCCAACTCATCGTCATTAAACTTTGCAAAGACGCACTACCCGCAGTTCAGAACATGTAAGAGATTTCCTGACAGCATATGCATTGAATGTGAAGAAGAGCAGATACAAGAGGTTGACAGAATTAACTGCCTGCGTTTACAGCTTGGTAATGCATTTAGTTGGGAGGGGCACGCCACAGAACTGCGGAAACGACTCAACAACTCTGTATTTCCAATACGGGTGTTATCAGACATAGGAGACATACAGATACCAAAGCTTGCATACTTTGCTTACTTTCATTCCTTGATGTCATATGGTATAATAATTGTGGGGTAACTCTTCAGGTCGGTCACAGGTCTTCAGAGCCCGAAAACGTGTAATACGTATTATTTGTGGCGTCCATTCACGGACGTCTTGCAGAAGCCTCTTCAAAGGACCGGGTATATTAACTACCGCCTCTCAGTGTATTTATTCCTTAATGCCATTTGTCCTAAATAATATATCCCTTTTCCCCACAAACAGCTCGGTGCACACATACAATACTGGAAACAACACTGGTCTACACAAGGATTTAAAAGCACGTACTTCGGTTCACAAAGGGGTCCACTACTCAGGAACACACATTTCCAATACTTTACCATCAAGTACAAACAATTTAGCTACAAATAAAGGTCAGTTGAGGAGGAACCTAAACGACCTTCTAGTGGCCACCTCCTCCTACTCCGTTAGTGACTTTCTACCTTGTACCACGTGCTGCACGCACTCATACTATATTAGTACTATTATATATTCACAAAGAAACCCTACACGAAAGACCTTAAACAATTATGTGTCTGTATTTACATTGTTAGTATTATTTGTCATGCAACCTGTACATTGTGTTTCTTGACATGTTCCACATCCGCGAGGATCCCCTCAATTTGGGTCTACGGAACGAATAATTAACCCCATCTGATCTGCAAACGTGTGTAACTGGTATAGTGTTGCAGCCTGGCTATGAACGTGTGCGATTGGCACATCTACGGAGGGAGGTGGTTTGACGTTTGAGGCCATGAAAGAGCCCAATCAGTAACGTGCGGGGACACGCATTACACGCATTGCACTGCAGCGGTACGCCACCTCACGGTGGAGTGCTGTGCAGGCAGAACGTGACGCAACGGCTCGACGGGCAGGTACCTTTCGCGATCGATCCACCGGCGGCTGGCGTTTGGCTGTACATGGGATGTTAATGATGTGGTACCCGCTCGCAGAACAGTGGACGGCGGTTCGTCGACATGGGACTACGGGCCGTGTAGCACACAGTACGGTGCGGTCGGCGACGTGGCACACGTCGGATGGGAATGTTACGTACGCCACGCGCCTCGGACGTCTGGACATGTACACGGGCGTCGCCTGCGGGATCTATGGCCGGTAAACGGCAATGTTGTGGAATACGTGTGTACACACGACCGGCGGGCTACACGACATGTCGCCATTCACTCTTACCCATCACCGATGCCATCCATTGTTGCGGTGATTCACCGCGGCTGCCACAGACATTACGGGCGGCGGGAGGATAGGGCAGACCCATTACTACACATTCATACGCGCCAATGTACGTGCTGGGTGGGGCCGTATTTGTACATGTACGGTACGCGCACGTCACATACACTTACCTGCATGTACGTGATTGCGGCCACCTCAGACACAATACCGTACAGCCCCCGTCTGCTACATGCTATCGCTATGTAGTACAACGCAAGGGTGTCCTCCGTCGTGCGCAACCGGTTGACAGTGTTGTTCGTAACGGTTCCCGTCTCGCACGTTCATCGACAACTGTCGCCCCATGCCGCAATGATGTCCAAATACCAGGCCTTCCCTGATAATATCGGGGGCAGGACAACGTGTCGGTGCACGGGCCCGCTATTGTTCTGAACACCGACCACCGGTACAGGGACAACGCGCACCGACGTGGTTCGGCCCACGGTTCCGAAATGGCTGTCGACCGGCTCTTGGCGGACATCCTCCGTGCACATTACACCTCACGCGATACCTCCCGTAGTGGGGTGTCCACGCACATGCTACCGTGGCATTTGCGCCCGTCTGCTCTACCCCTGTACCTTTCTCCCCACGATGGGACCCTTTTGTTCGCGGGCTCCTGGGGCATGCGCAACGGTTCGTGTTTACGATGCGCGGTACCCGGTCGGGCGTACAAACGACACATTGCATGTGCAGCGGGTGGAATACCCGTCACGGCCTGCGGATCATGTATCTTTCCCGGTCACGGGGCACACGTGCGACGGCCTATCCGGTATCGGCAAATGTCACCATACTCTTTGTCCCGGGCGGTGAATGTTATTCGCATTATGCTCCTCGGTCCGGGGTCTGCTTTGATGCAGCTCTCCACCCTAGTCTCTGTCCTGAGCAGGCCTTTTCATCTCCTCATGGGAACGGCAACCCACATCCACGTGAATCGGCATACTATACGCGTCTCTCGGTCTCCCTCTGCGATTTGTACCCCCACACACCTCCCCCCGGTGCTACATGTACGATTCCTCGATGTCTGCGATCCCCTCTTTTGGCCACGGGTCTGTCCAGTACCTCTTCATTGGTTATGCGGTCTACCCACCTAATCATCGGCATTCTTCTGTGGCACCACATCTCAAACGCCTCTAATCGCCCCCTGTCCGCACCGCCTGTCGTCCACGTGTCACGTCCGTACGGGGCACCTCTCCGCTCAAATGCTTTCCGAAAAGACCTCCTCATACGCACATTACTGTTCGGTGTTGGCACATTTCTCGTCCTCCCGGAATGCTTTCCCTCCCATCGCCATTCTGCATTTTATGTCCTCTGTACCGCGACCATCGCCCGTTATTTTCCTACCCACGTAACAAAACGCATCTACCGCCGACATTGTATCGTTCCCCACTCTACCTCCCTCGGCATCGCCTGATCCTCGACGACCGCACTTCCATTGCGTTTGTTTTGCTCTTCCCCGCATTCCATTCAACCGCTCCTCCAGGTCCTATGCTGTCTCTGGCGGCATTACACTGCCATCGGCAACACGCAATGTTGTCCTGTCGTCCCCCTGAACGTTACTCCCTATCCCAAAGCCGTCCGTGCTTTCCTTCACCGCCTGCTCGATGTGCACACTGAAAGGCATCGGAGATAGGCTAGCACCCTGCCTTACGCCCTTCCCAACTGATGCTTCCCTCCCATGCCCGTCGCGTCGTATAACTGCGGTCTGGCGTTTGCACACGTGTTTCCCTCGGGCGGTTACCATACGAATGTTCACATGACCTCTACAACTGTGGTGTATGTACACAGGGCCGCAAAATGACGGTGTGCCTGTCTCGGACACGCGGTGCCGCGTGTGCAGTAACGCGCAAATGACCTTCCACATCGCCGCGTCTATCCGCCGACGTACGGTGTGCACGGCGACATGTCACGACGGCTTCCGGTAGACCTCCTTGCGACCTAGTTACTACTATGTTTGCACCACTGGGCGGACACTCGTGAGGAGCCCGCCAACCTTTGCGGTACGTTTGTGTACCGTCTCGGCGGCATTTATGCGCACCTGTTTCCCTTTCGTACACGGACCTCCGCACCAATTGCATGTCTGTCTCGACATGTACGCCTTCCCGACGCAGGGGTGCCAACGTCGCAGGTCCGGCACCCTCCGCCCTCGTGTCGCTGGCGACGTCGGCCGTGGACCGGGTGCGGGCCACCCCCCCCCCCCCCCCCGGCCCCGGGGTCCACACCGTTCCACCGGCCGCGCCACGCGAGTGTCGCCCAACGCGATGGGGCGCGCCCCTGCGCTCCGGGGCGGCGCCTCCTCGTTCGCCCGTCGCAATTGGTCTCTACGTGGCGGCGTCACCGCCGTCCCCGCCATTAACCCGGCCGGCCGGCTCCTCGGCGCGGTGCCGCCATCTGCCGGCCGCACGACGGCCGCCCGCCTCCCGCCGTGCCCTCGCCGGCGCCACCTATCGGCGGTTCCGCGCACCCGTCGCCGGCAGCGCCACCTGTCGCGCCCTCGGCGCCGCACACGCTGGCGACGGCCGCGGGCCGCTCCTCCACGGCGCGTCGTCGCCCTGCACCACATCGACGGGCCGGCGGGAGGGCGGAACCGGGATCCTGGTCTCACCCACTCGCGCGTCTGTCTGCGTTCGTTCTGTACGGACGTCCTCCGTTCGTGTACCCGTCCAATGGCCGGTGATGCACCTTGTCGTGCACGCGTATTGCCGACCTTGTGTTGCGTGTGTGTCCGTGCCGCCGCACACACACACACACAGCCCCCCCCCCCCCCCCCCCCCCCTCTCTCTTTGTATTTTCTGCCGCGCGCGCGCGCGCGCCGTTTCGGGTGATCCCATACGTGTGCCATTTGCCCGCCCGTCTCGCACTGCCGCCGGCCTCCGGCGTTCGGGTTGGCGCTCGCGGACACAAACGGTGGCGGCCGGTCCATTTGTCGCCGCGCGAACACACGTCCGCTCCTCCGGCCGCCGGCTCGCCGTCGCCGGCCCTCCTCCGCCGGGCGACCCCCGAATTTCGCGCCACGCGCGGGTGGACGGCGGGCCCGGGTCGCCCTCTCATTCCACTGTGGGCACCCCCCGGGACCGCGCCGTGACGCGTTCGCCGCCCTCCCCGACTTTCCCGCTGTCCCTATGCGCTCGGTTCGGTCGGGGGCGGCGGCGCGCGCCCCCGCCGGCCGCCGGCCGCTCGGACCGCCGCCACTCCGGCCCGGCCCGGCGCAGCGCCACCGGCCCCCGCGGGGCGCACGCGCCGCGCCCGCCGCCGGCCCCGCGCGCCGCCGCGCCGCCGGCCGGGCCGCGGCCGGCCGCTGCCCCGGCGCCCGGTGCCCGTCGGGCGGGCGGCCCCGGCGCGCGGCTGTGCCCCGCACGCGCGCACGTCGCGCCGCCCTCCGCAGGCCGGCGTCGGCTGGTGTGGGGGGCGGGGCGCGGCCGCGGGCGCCGCCCGGCGCGCTGTGACGCGACGTGACGTGACCCGGCCTGGCGTCGCGTCGCGTCACCTGCCCTGCCCTCCGCTAACGTAACCTAGCGTAGCGTCGCCTAACCTAACCTAACCTACCCTACCCTACCCTACCCTAACCTAACCTGACCTAACCTAACGCAACGTGACCTAACCTAACCCAACGTAGCCTAACCTAACCCGACCTCACGTAACCTAACCTAACGCAACCCTAACCTACCGTGGCGTACCGTAACCGCGCGTCACCTCGCCACGTCGTTCCTGATCAGAGCTACCCGCTGGTGCTACTGTCGGTGTGGCGGCGCTGGTGCTTACCCGGGCGCGCATGCGTACTTATGCCTTTCGTGTGCGTGGCGCGCGACATCGTTCCACCTGCGTCCACGACATCGGTTCGGGGGTTCTCTGTACACGGTTTACATGGTTCTGCAGACTACGACACATCACCACGACATGTGGTGTCCTTCGATACACTCGTTTGCCTAATTGTACGGACATGGTTCCGATCGCGGTTCTCAATGGCCGGCAACGGGTTCTGCAGGTACGCCGAATAGCATTGTTCCGTGCGGATTATACCGCATGAGGTAATTGCAATAATGGGGTGTCCATTGACATGCTACCGTGGACTGTGCACCCGTTTCCTTCCAACAATTCGACTCGTTTTTGTTTCCTTCCCGAGCTCTGGGGACATGTGCAATGGTTCTTGTCTACGATGGTCGGTACTCGCTCATTGAATGTGCGGCAAATGTACATGTCCCGGGCGAGGGGCACAAATACGACAGCTACTCGGATATCCGCCGTGGTAAACGCACGTTTGTTTGTTTTGTTTCGTGCTCTTCGGGCGATTCGATAGCAATGTTCCCATGCACTCTACAAGTGCAGTATATGTACACAGAGGCCCCAAAGACAATGCCGGTTTCCCGACGACGGTGGTGCCAGTGTACAGTGACGTGACGATGCATTCCACATGGCTGCATTTACCTGATGACGTATACTCTGCGCGGACAGATGTTTTTCGGATGTCCTGTAGAACGCTTCGCGAGCTCTGTTTGCGCTATTGGGCAAAGAATTCTGTCAAGCCACCTCCAAAACGACTCCAGTTTGTGGTCAATTGCTACTATTTTGCCGGCGAAGGTCGACAGGGGTATTTCGATTTTGTACGGAGAACCCCGGAACCTCACAGTGGCGTGTCAATGGAGTCCCCATTATTGCATTTACCGCATGACGTATGGTGTGCACAGTCAAATGTCATTAGGATTACCTGTACAGCTCTTTGGGAGCTACTTCCGGCTGTGATCGGAACTATGTGTGTAAACGACGACAACAACAAACACCACAAACAAGCAGGGCACAACAACAGGAACAACCGCAGTAACGGAACCAACAACAAAAGAACAGAAACGGACATGAAAGGAAAACAGACGAACCGAAAACGGGCGGAGAGGACGAGACAAACAACCACTACAGTCTGCGGGAAAGTTCCGTATGTTTGTCGGCGAACTGTTGCAGAGCTATTTACGTTTTGCACCCCGCACCTATCGCGTATCCGTCTAGAACTCCGAAAGGAGAGTACGTTCTCCAAAGGACCAAAGAAAGGGTTGCCAACTTCACAGGACCCACTGAAATGGGTGTGGTGTCGCTGCCCTATCGTTACCGGTTGCTCTCTGGGACGCAACACGCGATTCGTACGATTGCGTGTGACGGTCACCCGGTGGTGCACTTTCTTGCCGAAGTGCGTGGCGACCGGTACGGTGGGCCGGCGGGCGGGCGGCGACGCCGGCCGGCGGGCGGGGGGCCGCGCGGCGGCGGTGGGGCGGGCGGCGCGGGCGCGCGCGCCGGCCGCGCGGCGCCGGCGCGCTGCCGCCGAGGCGGCGGCCGGGCGCGGCGCGCGGCGGGCGGGAGGGGCGCGCGGCGGCGCGCGGCCGGCGCGGCTCCCCGCGAGTGGGGGCGGCGGCGGGGCGCGCTGTGCGAAGCGCGGCGCGGCGGCTGCGGCCTGTGTGGGCTGCTCCGCCGCCCGGCGTTCGGCGGCCCGACTCCGGCTGCTGGCTCGGTGGCCCCGGCGGTTCTCGCCGGCGGCTTGTACCGCGGCCGGCGGCCGGTGACTCGGCCGCGCCCGCCCGCTTCTGCACGCCGCCTACGGGGCGGGGCCCCGGCCCCGCCCTTGTGGCGCCGGCGCCGGAGCTTCCGGCCGGCCTCGGCCGTCCGTGTTGCCTCCCGCCGGCAATGCCACGACAGCACGCTCCCGGGCCTCTGCCGGCAGCGGCAAGCTCAGTTGGGAGCACGGGTTTTCTGAACTCGTCTACTCGCCTGTCTCCGGGCGATTGCGCCTCTCTCGGACCCGACCACGTGCTTCGGCCGGCGCCGCGCGCCGCCGGGACCTGAGAGGGTTTCGAGGTGTATCGTGCAGGGGAGCCCCGCCTCCTCCTGGACTCTTCTTCCTGGTGCGAACTGCGTGTTCGCGCGGGCCGCCGGGATGCACTCCCGGCCAGGCCTCGCTGCTACGCTATGCAAGCAAGGCAGCTCCCTGGTTGATCCTGCCAGTAGTCATATGCTTGTCTCAAAGATTAAGCCATGCATGTCTCAGTACAAGCCGCATTAAGGTGAAACCGCGAATGGCTCATTAAATCAGTTATGGTTCCTTAGATCGTACCCACGTTACTTGGATAACTGTGGTAATTCTAGAGCTAATACATGCAAACAGAGTCCCGACCAGAGATGGAAGGGACGCTTTTATTAGATCAAAACCAATCGGTCGGCTCGTCCGGTCCGTTTGCCTTGGTGACTCTGAATAACTTTGGGCTGATCGCACGGTCTCCGTACCGGCGACGCATCTTTCAAATGTCTGCCTTATCAACTGTCGATGGTAGGTTCTGCGCCTACCATGGTTGTAACGGGTAACGGGGAATCAGGGTTCGATTCCGGAGAGGGAGCCTGAGAAACGGCTACCACATCCAAGGAAGGCAGCAGGCGCGCAAATTACCCACTCCCGGCACGGGGAGGTAGTGACGAAAAATAACGATACGGGACTCATCCGAGGCCCCGTAATCGGAATGAGTACACTTTAAATCCTTTAACGAGTATCTATTGGAGGGCAAGTCTGGTGCCAGCAGCCGCGGTAATTCCAGCTCCAATAGCGTATATTAAAGTTGTTGCGGTTAAAAAGCTCGTAGTTGGATTTGTGTCCCACGCTGTTGGTTCACCGCCCGTCGGTGTTTAACTGGCATGTATCGTGGGACGTCCTGCCGGTGGGGCGAGCCGAAGGCGCGCGGCCGCCTCGTGCGTGCCCGTGCGTCCCGAGGCGGACCCCGTTGAAATCCTACCGCGGTGCTCTTTACCGAGTGTCGAGGTGGGCCGGCACGTTTACTTTGAACAAATTAGAGTGCTTAAAGCAGGCAAGCCCGCCTGAATACTGTGTGCATGGAATAATGGAATAGGACCTCGGTTCTATTTTGTTGGTTTTCGGAACCCGAGGTAATGATTAATAGGGACAGGCGGGGGCATTCGTATTGCGACGTTAGAGGTGAAATTCTTGGATCGTCGCAAGACGAACAGAAGCGAAAGCATTTGCCAAGTATGTTTTCATTAATCAAGAACGAAAGTTAGAGGTTCGAAGGCGATCAGATACCGCCCTAGTTCTAACCATAAACGATGCCAGCCAGCGATCCGCCGCAGTTCCTCCGATGACTCGGCGGGCAGCCTCCGGGAAACCAAAGCTTTTGGGTTCCGGGGGAAGTATGGTTGCAAAGCTGAAACTTAAAGGAATTGACGGAAGGGCACCACCAGGAGTGGAGCCTGCGGCTTAATTTGACTCAACACGGGAAACCTCACCAGGCCCGGACACCGGAAGGATTGACAGATTGATAGCTCTTTCTTGATTCGGTGGGTGGTGGTGCATGGCCGTTCTTAGTTGGTGGAGCGATTTGTCTGGTTAATTCCGATAACGAACGAGACTCTAGCCTGCTAACTAGTCGCGTGACATCCTTCGTGCTGTCAGCGATTACTTTTCTTCTTAGAGGGACAGGCGGCTTCTAGCCGCACGAGATTGAGCAATAACAGGTCTGTGATGCCCTTAGATGTTCTGGGCCGCACGCGCGCTACACTGAAGGAATCAGCGTGTCTTCCTAGGCCGAAAGGTCGGGGTAACCCGCTGAACCTCCTTCGTGCTAGGGATTGGGGCTTGCAATTGTTCCCCATGAACGAGGAATTCCCAGTAAGCGCGAGTCATAAGCTCGCGTTGATTACGTCCCTGCCCTTTGTACACACCGCCCGTCGCTACTACCGATTGAATGATTTAGTGAGGTCTTCGGACTGGTACGCGGCATCGACTCTGTCGTTGCCGATGCTACCGGAAAGATGACCAAACTTGATCATTTAGAGGAAGTAAAAGTCGTAACAAGGTTTCCGTAGGTGAACCTGCGGAAGGATCATTACCGACTTGACTGCATGTCTTGCGATGTGCGTGTCTTGTCGCGCATACAGACACTGCGCCTCCTGGGCGCGCGCCGCGTGCGGGACCACGCGCACGTCTCAAAACTAACTGCTCAGCTGGTGTACGAGCGCTGAAGCTCCGGAGGCGGGAGGCCCGCGGCACCTGGCGCCCGGCGCCGGTTTTGAATGACTTTCGCCCGAGTGCCTCTCTGCTCCGGTGTGGAGCCGTACGACGAATGTGGACTGGAACAGGGGCCGTCAAACGCCCCGGTCCCGCCTATGCAAACAGTTGCGCACGCAACGAACAGACAAACAAATTGTGAAAAAGATCACCCAGGACGGTGGATCACTCGGCTCGTGGGTCGATGAAGAACGCAGCAAATTGCGCGTCGACATGTGAACTGCAGGACACATGAACATCGACGTTTCGAACGCACATTGCGGTCCATGGATTCCGTTCCCGGGCCACGTCTGGCTGAGGGTCGGCTACGTATACTGAAGCCGGCAGGCGTTTCGGCGCCCGCCTCGCTTCGGAGACTTGGGAGCGTCGTGTCGG
>JAOYRU010000768.1:50000-52148 GCA_026315105.1 Locusta migratoria
CCCCTTTCATAGGGAAATGCGTTGTCCATTGGGAATGGGTGGGAAAGTGTAGCCGGATTCATACGTACACGAAGGGCGTCGGTCGGCTATCACATGGTGTCACTATCGCGCCTTGCAACCTTCGTTCATTGGCAACAGGTCATGCGTCGGCGATTTTGCAATGCCTATTGTGCTGAACGTGTTATTCAACAAACGACAACTGCACAGTGCTTGGCAGCTCCCAAGCTATTGCTACGACGATAACACAGAATACGCAAATAAATAAATACCCGAACCGATGGTGTATGCTGTGTAACGTTTTTCCTGCCCCTGTACCCCTCTTCGTTTCGTGCCTAATGACCTTCGTGGACTGACCGATTCACCTGTGCCACAGGAATGTGACGTAGTCCTGTGCACACGGCACTCGTCCGACACCGTGCAAAGCAGCAGTAAAGACCACACACGCCGCAGCGTACTTGTTGCCCCCTTTCCCGGAGCTCCCCAACAGACCAGCAGGGGCGCGCCATGAGGTACCTCTCCACGTTCGACCTGGAAGCGTGTGCGTTGGTGCTACGATTCGTCGGTTCTCGTGGCGGCGCCGTGACAACGGATGCTGCAGACTACTGTACGCCTTTCTGCACACGTGCCACGGTGGTCGGATGCCAATGGCGACCTGCCCGCCGTCTGGTACTCACTGCCTGCACACTGCAGGCAGGCATTCATTACTAATATTAGTATCATGTTTGGAAACCGTTTTCCTCTAAAGGTAACGCGACTGAAACAGACGTCTATAATCAAACCTTGGATTACACAAGGAATACAGATTTCATGTAAGACAAAAAGGAGTATGTATCTATCAGCCTAGAGTAGCTGCAATGACGATGATCTACCTAAATATAAGGAGTACTGTACAATATTACAAAAAGCTATTCAGGTATCTAAACAAATGCACTATGACGGGAAGATAGCAACATCAGGCAACCAAATAAATACAATATGGGATATAGTGAAAGAAGCGACTGGTAGAACCAGAAAGGAACACGAGCAGGTACGGTTAGGGGTAGCTGAGACATTAGTAACTGATGGGCATAGTGTGGCAAATCTATTTAACACGTACTTTCTATCCGTTACTGATAGCATGCGACTGTCTGGGTCAGTACATAATGCGCTTGATTATTTGAAACTAGCGTTTACAGATAGCTTCACACACATGACTATGTCGGTCACGTCACCGCACGGCATTTCGTCCACAATACGATCTGGAAAAACAAAGGCTTCCAGTGGATGCGATGAAATAACACCAACGTTAATTAACGCGTGTTCCTGTGGACGTAGCACAATCCTAGGTTACCTGTGTAACCCGTCTGTTGTAACGGGAACATTTCCTGATTGGCTAACATATGCGGATATTAAACCTCTCGTCAAGAAGGGGGATACAGAGATACCATCAAACTACAGACCCATTTCACTTTTGCCGGCATTCGCAAACATTACAGAAAAGGTAATGTACAGGCGGCTTCTCACCCACTTCACCGCAACTGGCATATTGTCTAGATCGCAGTTTGGATTTCTGGATGGTTCCCATATTGGGAAGGCTATTTACACCTTCGGTGCGAACGTACGTCACTCATTAGATGATACATTGCAAGCAGCAGGTATTTTCTGGGAGTTGCCAAAGGCATTTGATTGTGTGAACCATAACATCCTTTTAGGTACATTAGGATTCTATGCGGTCACGGGAAATGCTGCCAAATGGTTCGAGTCGTACCTCACTAACAGGAATCGAGGGGTGTCGG
Source organism: Locusta migratoria (assembly GCA_026315105.1). Classification (NCBI taxonomy): domain Eukaryota; kingdom Metazoa; phylum Arthropoda; class Insecta; order Orthoptera; family Acrididae; genus Locusta; species Locusta migratoria. Next base: position 51,776 of record JAOYRU010000768.1, read on the forward strand.
TGCAAGCGACTAGTGAATTAGGCCGGCAGTCATCATCGGGTTGGGACGCAACTACATGTGGTGTCCCACAGGGACCCATCTTAGGGCCATTGCTTTTTCGTGTGTACGTAAATGATCTCTCATCGGCTACACTACCGGACGCAGAGTTCGGTTTGTCTGCAGATGATACACGTATTGCAATAAAGAGTACGTCACGTATAGTGATAGAAACGTCTGCTAATGATACTTTCATGAACATTACTACATGGTTTAAATCCAACTCATCGTCATTAAACTTTGCAAAGACGCACTACCCGCAGTTCAGAACATGTAAGAGATTTCCTGACAGCATATGCATTGAATGTGAAGAAGAGCAGATACAAGAGGTTGACAG
>JAOYRU010000769.1:0-12500 GCA_026315105.1 Locusta migratoria
CCTACATTATTCTATCGACTAGAGGCTCTTCACCTTGGAGACCTGCTGCGGATATGGGTACGAACCGGCGCGACACCTCCACGTGGCCCTCTCCCGGATTTTCAAGGTCCGAGGGGAAGATCGGGACACCGCCGCAACTGCGGTGCTCTTCGCGTTCCAAACCCTATCTCCCTGCTAGAGGATTCCAGGGAACTCGAACGCTCATGCAGAAAAGAAAACTCTTCCCCGATCTCCCGACGGCGTCTCCGGGTCCTTTTGGGTTACCCCGACGAGCATCTCTAAAAGAGGGGCCCGACTTGTATCGGTTCCGCTGCCGGGTTCCGGAATAGGAACCGGATTCCCTTTCGCCCAACGGGGGCCAGCACAAATAGGCATCATGCTATGACGGCCCCCATCGACATCGGATTTCTCCTAGGGCTTAGGATCGACTGACTCGTGTGCAACGGCTGTTCACACGAAACCCTTCTCCGCGTCAGCCCTCCAGGGCCTCGCTGGAGTATTTGCTACTCACCACCAAGATCTGCACCGACGGCGGCTCCAGGCAGGCTCACGCCCAGACCCTTCTGCGCTCACCGCCGCGACCCTCCTACTCGTCAGGGCTTCGCGGCCGGCCGCGAGGACCGGCCATGACTGCCAGACTGACGGCCGAGTATAGGCACGACGCTTCAGCGCCATCCATTTTCAGGGCTAGTTGCTTCGGCAGGTGAGTTGTTACACACTCCTTAGCGGATTCCGACTTCCATGGCCACCGTCCTGCTGTCTTAAGCAACCAACGCCTTTCATGGTTTCCCATGAGCGTCGATTCGGGCGCCTTAACTCGGCGTTTGGTTCATCCCACAGCGCCAGTTCTGCTTACCAAAAGTGGCCCACTTGGCACTCCGATCCGAGTCGTTTGCTCGCGGCTTCAGCATATCAAGCAAGCCGGAGATCTCACCCATTTAAAGTTTGAGAATAGGTTGAGGTCGTTTCGGCCCCAAGGCCTCTAATCATTCGCTTTACCGGATGAGACTCGTACGAGCACCAGCTATCCTGAGGGAAACTTCGGAGGGAACCAGCTACTAGATGGTTCGATTAGTCTTTCGCCCCTATACCCAGCTCCGACGATCGATTTGCACGTCAGAATCGCTACGGACCTCCATCAGGGTTTCCCCTGACTTCGTCCTGGCCAGGCATAGTTCACCATCTTTCGGGTCCCAACGTGTACGCTCTAGGTGCGCCTCACCTCGCAATGAGGACGAGACGCCCCGGGAGTGCGGAGGCCGCCGCCCCGTTAAGGGCGGGGAAGCCCCATCCTCCCTCGGCCCGCGCAAGGCGAGACCTTCACTTTCATTACGCCTTTAGGTTTCGTACAGCCCAATGACTCGCGCACATGTTAGACTCCTTGGTCCGTGTTTCAAGACGGGTCGTGAAATTGTCCAAAGCTGAAGCGCCGCTGACGGGAGCGATTATTCCGCCCGAGAGCATCCCGAGCCAACAGCGGCGCGGGTCCGGGGCCGGGCCAGGTAGGTCCGTCATCCGGGAAGAACCGCGCGCGCTTGCCGGGAGCCCGGGCGCCCCGAAGGGCGAATCGACTCCTCCAGATGTACCGCCGAGCAGCCAGCCGGGACACCGGGGCTCTGCCCAACAGACGCGAACCGAGGCCCGCGGAAGGACAGGCTGCGCACCCGGGCCGTAGGCCGGCACCCAGCGGGTCGCGACGTCCTACTAGGGGAGAAGTGCGGCCCACCGCACACTGGAACGGCCCCACCCCGCGGCGAGTGGAAAGGCAACCGGACACGACCCCGCCGCGGATTGCTCCGCGCGGGCGGCCGGCCCCATCTGCCGAGGGCGGGGGCCAGTGGCCGGATGGGCGTGAATCTCACCCGTTCGACCTTTCGGACTTCTCACGTTTACCCCAGAACGGTTTCACGTACTTTTGAACTCTCTCTTCAAAGTTCTTTTCAACTTTCCCTCACGGTACTTGTTCGCTATCGGTCTCGTGGTCATATTTAGTCTCAGATGGAGTTTACCACCCACTTGGAGCTGCACTCTCAAGCAACCCGACTCGAAGGAGAGGTCCCGCCGACGCTCGCACCGGCCGCTACGGGCCTGGCACCCTCTACGGGCCGTGGCCTCATTCAAGTTGGACTTGGACTCGGCGCGAGGCGTCGGGGTAGTGGACCCTCCCAAACACCACATGCCACGACAGGCGGCAGCCTGCGGGGTTCGGTGCTGGACTCTTCCCTGTTCGCTCGCCGCTACTGGGGGAATCCTTGTTAGTTTCTTTTCCTCCGCTTAGTAATATGCTTAAATTCAGCGGGTAGTCTCGCCTGCTCTGAGGTCGTTGTTTGAGAGGCTGCGCCACGTGCGACCAGTCGGCTGTGCACGCTACCGAGACACAGTACCGGTATGCGAACCGACCGGGCGACGGGCGCGGCGCGCTACGCGCATTTCAGGAGACGCGCCGAGGCTCGCGCCCCGACACGACGCTCCCAAGTCTCCGAAGCGAGGCGGGCGCCGAAACGCCTGCCGGCTTCAGTATACGTAGCCGACCCTCAGCCAGACGTGGCCCGGGAACGGAATCCATGGACCGCAATGTGCGTTCGAAACGTCGATGTTCATGTGTCCTGCAGTTCACATGTCGACGCGCAATTTGCTGCGTTCTTCATCGACCCACGAGCCGAGTGATCCGCCGTCCTGGGTGATCTTTTTCACAATTTGTTTGTCTGTTCGTTGCGTGCGCAACTGTTTTTCATAGGCGGGACCGGGGCGTTTGACGGCCCCTGTTCCATTCCACATTCGTCGTACGGCTCCACACCGGAGCAGAGAGGCACTCGGGCGAAAGTCATTCAAAACCGGCGCCGGGCGCCAGGTGCCGCGGGCCTCCCGCCTCCGGAGCTTCAGCGCTCGTACACCAGCTCAGCAGTTAGTTTTGAGACGTGCGCGTGGTCCCGCACGCGGCGCGCGCCCAGGAGGCGCAGTGTCTGTATGCGCGACAAGACACGCACATCGCAAGACATGCAGTCAAGTCGGTAATGATCCTTCCGCAGGTTCACCTACGGAAACCTTGTTACGACTTTTACTTCCTCTAAATGATCAAGTTTGGTCATCTTTCCGGTAGCATCGGCAACGACAGAGTCGATGCCGCGTACCAGTCCGAAGACCTCACTAAATCATTCAATCGGTAGTAGCGACGGGCGGTGTGTACAAAGGGCAGGGACGTAATCAACGCGAGCTTATGACTCGCGCTTACTGGGAATTCCTCGTTCATGGGGAACAATTGCAAGCCCCAATCCCTAGCACGAAGGAGGTTCAGCGGGTTACCCCGACCTTTCGGCCTAGGAAGACACGCTGATTCCTTCAGTGTAGCGCGCGTGCGGCCCAGAACATCTAAGGGCATCACAGACCTGTTATTGCTCAATCTCGTGCGGCTAGAAGCCGCCTGTCCCTCTAAGAAGAAAAGTAATCGCTGACAGCACGAAGGATGTCACGCGACTAGTTAGCAGGCTAGAGTCTCGTTCGTTATCGGAATTAACCAGACAAATCGCTCCACCAACTAAGAACGGCCATGCACCACCACCCACCGAATCAAGAAAGAGCTATCAATCTGTCAATCCTTCCGGTGTCCGGGCCTGGTGAGGTTTCCCGTGTTGAGTCAAATTAAGCCGCAGGCTCCACTCCTGGTGGTGCCCTTCCGTCAATTCCTTTAAGTTTCAGCTTTGCAACCATACTTCCCCCGGAACCCAAAAGCTTTGGTTTCCCGGAGGCTGCCCGCCGAGTCATCGGAGGAACTGCGGCGGATCGCTGGCTGGCATCGTTTATGGTTAGAACTAGGGCGGTATCTGATCGCCTTCGAACCTCTAACTTTCGTTCTTGATTAATGAAAACATACTTGGCAAATGCTTTCGCTTCTGTTCGTCTTGCGACGATCCAAGAATTTCACCTCTAACGTCGCAATACGAATGCCCCCGCCTGTCCCTATTAATCATTACCTCGGGTTCCGAAAACCAACAAAATAGAACCGAGGTCCTATTCCATTATTCCATGCACACAGTATTCAGGCGGGCTTGCCTGCTTTAAGCACTCTAATTTGTTCAAAGTAAACGTGCCGGCCCACCTCGACACTCGGTAAAGAGCACCGCGGTAGGATTTCAACGGGGTCCGCCTCGGGACGCACGGGCACGCACGAGGCGGCCGCGCGCCTTCGGCTCGCCCCACCGGCAGGACGTCCCACGATACATGCCAGTTAAACACCGACGGGCGGTGAACCAACAGCGTGGGACACAAATCCAACTACGAGCTTTTTAACCGCAACAACTTTAATATACGCTATTGGAGCTGGAATTACCGCGGCTGCTGGCACCAGACTTGCCCTCCAATAGATACTCGTTAAAGGATTTAAAGTGTACTCATTCCGATTACGGGGCCTCGGATGAGTCCCGTATCGTTATTTTTCGTCACTACCTCCCCGTGCCGGGAGTGGGTAATTTGCGCGCCTGCTGCCTTCCTTGGATGTGGTAGCCGTTTCTCAGGCTCCCTCTCCGGAATCGAACCCTGATTCCCCGTTACCCGTTACAACCATGGTAGGCGCAGAACCTACCATCGACAGTTGATAAGGCAGACATTTGAAAGATGCGTCGCCGGTACGGAGACCGTGCGATCAGCCCAAAGTTATTCAGAGTCACCAAGGCAAACGGACCGGACGAGCCGACCGATTGGTTTTGATCTAATAAAAGCGTCCCTTCCATCTCTGGTCGGGACTCTGTTTGCATGTATTAGCTCTAGAATTACCACAGTTATCCAAGTAACGTGGGTACGATCTAAGGAACCATAACTGATTTAATGAGCCATTCGCGGTTTCACCTTAATGCGGCTTGTACTGAGACATGCATGGCTTAATCTTTGAGACAAGCATATGACTACTGGCAGGATCAACCAGGGAGCTGCCTTGCTTGCATAGCGTAGCAGCGAGGCCTGGCCGGGAGTGCATCCCGGCGGCCCGCGCGAACACGCAGTTCGCACCAGGAAGAAGAGTCCAGGAGGAGGCGGGGCTCCCCTGCACGATACACCTCGAAACCCTCTCAGGTCCCGGCGGCGCGCGGCGCCGGCCGAAGCACGTGGTCGGGTCCGAGAGAGGCGCAATCGCCCGGAGACAGGCGAGTAGACGAGTTCAGAAAACCCGTGCTCCCAACTGAGCTTGCCGCTGCCGGCAGAGGCCCGGGAGCGTGCTGTCGTGGCATTGCCGGCGGGAGGCAACACGGACGGCCGAGGCCGGCCGGAAGCTCCGGCGCCGGCGCCACAAGGGCGGGGCCGGGGCCCCGCCCCGTAGGCGGCGTGCAGAAGCGGGCGGGCGCGGCCGAGTCACCGGCCGCCGGCCGCGGTACAAGCCGCCGGCGAGAACCGCCGGGGCCACCGAGCCAGCAGCCGGAGTCGGGCCGCCGAACGCCGGGCGGCGGAGCAGCCCACACAGGCCGCAGCCGCCGCGCCGCGCTTCGCACAGCGCGCCCCGCCGCCGCCCCCACTCGCGGGGAGCCGCGCCGGCCGCGCGCCGCCGCGCGCCCCTCCCGCCCGCCGCGCGCCGCGCCAGGCCGCCGCCTCGGCGGCAGCGCGCCGGCGCCGCGCGGCCGGCGCGCGCGCCCGCGCCGCCCGCCCCACCGCCGCCGCGCGGGCCCCGCCCGCCGGCCGGCGTCGCCGCCCGCCCGCCGGCCCACCGTACCGGTCGCCACGCACTCTGGCAAGAAAGTGCACCACCGGGTGACCGTCGCACGCAATCGTACGAATCGCGTGTTGCGTCCCAGGGAGCAACCGGTAACGATAGGGCAACGACGCCAAACCCATTGCAGTGGGTCCCGTGGAGTTGGCAACCCTTTCTTTTCCTTTGTCCTTTCGGAGTTCTAGACGGATGCGCGACAGGTGCGGTGTGCAAAACGTAAATAGCTCTGCAACAGTTCGCCGACAAACATACGGAACATTCCCGCAGACCGTTGTGGTTGTTTGTTTCGCCTTCTCCGCCCGTTTGCGGTTCGTTTGTTTTTCCTTCATGGTCGTTTCTGTTCGTTTCTTGTTGGTTTCGCTACTGCGGTTGTTCCTGCTGTTTTTCCCTGCTCGTTTGTGGTGTTTGTTGCTGCCGTCGTTTACACACATAGTTCCGACCACAGTTGGAAGTCGCTCCCAAAGAGCTGTACAGGCAATGCTAATGACATTTGACTGTGCACACCACACGTCGTGCGGCGAATGCAATGATGGGGAATCCATTGACACGCCACTGTGACGGTCCGGGGTTCTCCGCACAAAACCGAAACACCTCTGGCGATCCTCGCCGGCGAACTGGTAGCAATTGACCACAAACCGGGGTCGTTTTGGAGTTGGCCTGACAGAACTATTTGCCCAACAGCGCAAACAGAGCTCGCAAAGCAATGTGGAATGCATCGTCACGTCACTGTACACCGGCACCATTGCCGTCGGGAAATCCGCATTGCCTTGGGGGCCTCTGTGTACATATACTGCACGTCTAGAGTGCATGTGAACATTGCCATCTAACCGCCCGAAGAGCACGAAACAAAAGAAACAAACGTGCGTTCACCACGGTGGGTATCCGAGTAGCCGTCTCATTCGTGCCCCTCACCCGGGACACATACACTTGCCGCACATTCAATGAGCGAGTACTGCCCACCGGAGACAAGAACCATTGCACATGCCCCAAGAGCTCGGGAGGGAAACAAAAGCGGGTCGAATTGTTGGAAGGAAACGGGTGCACAGTCCACGGTAGCTTGTCAATGGACACCCCATTATTGCAATTACCCCACAGGGTATAATCCGCACGGAACAATGCCATCCGGCCTACCTGTAGAACCCGTTGCCAGCTATTGGGAACTGCGGTCGGAACCATGTCCGTACAATTAGGCAAACGAGTATCCCGAGGGACACCAATTGTCGTGGCGATGTGTCGTAGTTTGCAGAACCGTGTAAACCGTGTACAGAGAACCCCCGAAACCGATGTACATCCGCCGAGAACTCTGAACGACATGTGCACGTTCCACAAAACGGGTGCCAGCGTCACAGGACCGTTGTCGTGGACGGGTAGCCGTGACCAGGATTGACGTGGCGAGGTTACGCGCGGTCGCGGTACGCCGCGGTAGGTTAGGGTTGCGTTAGGTTAGGTTAGGTTAGGTTAGGTTAGGCGAGGTTGGGTTAGGTTAGGCTACGTTGGGTTAGGTTAGGTCACGTTGGGTTAGGTTAGGTCACGTTAGGTTAGGTTAGGTTAGGTTAGGGTAGGTTAGGTTAGGCGACGCTACGCTAGGTTACGTTAGCGGAGGGCAGGGCAGGTGACGCGACGCGACGCCAGGCCGGGTCACGTCACGTCGCGTCGCAGCGCGCCGGGCGGCGCCCGCGGCCGCGCCCCGCCCCCCACACCAGCCGACGCCGGCCTGCGGAGGGCGGCGCGACGTGCGCGCGTGCGGGGCACAGCCGCGCGCCGGGGCCGCCCGCCCGACGGGCACCGGGCGCCGGGGCAGCGGCCGGCCGCGGCCCGGCCGAGGCGCCCAGGCCGGCGGCGCGGCGCGTGCGCCCCGCGGGGGCCGGTGGCGCTGCGCCGGGCCGGGCCGGAGTGGCGGCGGTCCGAGCGGCCGGCGGCCGGCGGGGGCGCGCGCCGCCGCCCCCGACCGAACCGAGCGGATAGGGACAGCGGGAAAGTCGGGGAGGGCGGCGAACGCGTCACGGCGCGGTCCCGGGGGGTGCCCACAGTGGAATGAGAGGGCGACCAGGGCCCGCCGTCCACCCGCGCGTGGCGCGAATTTCGGGGGTCGCCCGGCGGAGGAGGGCCGGCGACGGCGAGCCGGCGGCCGGAGGAGCGGGCGTGTGTTCGCGCGGCGACAAATGGACCGGCCGCCACCGTTTGTGTCCGCGAGCGCCAACCCGAACGCCGGAGGCCGGCGGCAGTGCGAGACGGGCGGGCAAATGGCACACGTACGGGAGCACCCGAAACGGCGCGCGCGCGGCAAGAAATACAAAGAGGGCGGGGGGGGGGGGGGGGGGTGTGTGTGTGTGTGTGTGTGTGTGTGCGGCGGCACGGACACACACGCAAAAAAGGAACAGGTAACATGTGCATTACGACGCAAGGTCGGCAATACGCGTGCACGACAAGGTGCATCACCGGCCATTGGACGGGTACACGAACGGAGGACGTCCGTACAGAAGGAACGCAGACAGACGCGCGAGTGGGTGAGACCAGGAGCCCGGTTCCGCCCTCCCGCCGGCCCGTCGATGTGGTGCAGGGCGACGACGCGCCGTGGAGGAGCGGCCCGCGGCCGTCGCCAGCGTGTGCGGCGCCGAGGGCGCGACAGGTGGCGCTGCCGGCGACGGGTGCGCGGAACCGCCGATAGGTGGCGCCGGCGAGGGCACGGCGGGAGGCGGGCGGCCGTCGTGCGGCCGGCAGATGGCGGCACCGCGCCGAGGAGCCGGCCGGGTTAATGGCGGGGACGGCGGTGACGCCGCCACGTAGAGACCAATTGCGACGGGCGAACGAGGAGGCGCCGCCCCGGAGCGCAGGGGCGCGCCCGATCGCGTTGGGCGACACTCGCGTGGCGCGGCCGGGGGGGGTGGCCCGCACCCGGTTCACGGCCGACGTCGCCAGCGACTCGAGGGCGGAGGGTGCCGGACCTGCGACGTTGGCACGCCTGCGTCGGGAAGGCGTACATGTCGAGACAGACATGCAATTGGTGCGGAGGTCCGTGTACGAAAGGGAAACAGGTGCGCATAAATGCCGCCGAGAAGGTACACAAACGTACCGCAAAGGTTGGCGGGCTCCTCACGAGTGTCCGCCCAGTGGTGCAAACATAGTAGTAACTAGGTGGCAAGGAGGTCTACCGGAAGCCGTCGTGACATGTCGCCGTGCACACCGTACGTCGGCGGATAGACGCGGTGATGTGGAAGGTCCGTTGCGCGTTACTGCACACGCGGCACCGCGTGTCCGAGACAGGCACACCGTCATCTTGCGGCCCTGTGTACATACACCACAGTTGTAGAGGTCATGTGAAGATTCGTATGGTAACCGCCCGAGGGAAATACGTGTACAAACGCCGGACCGCGGTTATACGACGCGACGGGCATGGGAGGGAAGCATCAGTGGGGAAGGGCGTAAGGCAGGGTGCTAGCCTATCCCCGATGCTGTTCAGTGTGCACATCGAGCAGGCGGTGAAGGAAAGCACGGACGGCTCTGGGATAGGGAGTAACGTTCAGGGGGGCGACAGGACAACATTGCGTGTTGCCGATGGCAGTGTAATGCTGCCAGAGACAGCAAAGGACCTGGAAGAGCGGTTGAATGGAGTGGACAGTGTGTTGCGGGGAATGTATACAATGGACATTGACAAGAGCAAAACAAAAGTAATGGACGTGCGGTCGTCGAGGATGAGGCGACGCCGAAGGAGGTAGAGTGGGGAACGATACAATGTCGGCGGTAGATGCGTTTTGTTACGTGGGTAGGGAAATAACGGGCGATGGTCGCGGTACAGAGGACATAAAATGCAGAATGGCGATGGGAGGGAAAGCATTCCGGGAAGACGAGAAATGTGCTAACACCGAACAGTAATGTGCGTATGAGGAGGTCTTGTCGGAAAGCATTTGAGCGGAGAGGTGCCTTGTACGGACGTGACACGCGGACGACAGGCGGTGCGGACAGGGGGAGATTAGAGGCGTTTGAGATGTGGTGCCACAGAAGCATGCCAATGCTTAGGTGGGTAGCTCGCATAGCCAATGAAGAGGTACTGGACAGACCCGTGGCCAAAAGAGGGGATCGCAGACATCGAGGAATCGTGCATGTAGCACCGGGGGGGGGGAGGTGTGTGGGGGTACAAATCGCAGAGGGCGACCGAGAGACGCGTATAGTATGCCGATTCACGTGGATGTGGGGTGCCGTTCCCATGAGGAGATGAAAAGGCCTGCTCAGGACAGAGACTAGGGTGGAGAGCTGCATCAAAGCAGACCCCGGACCGAGCAGCATAATGCGAATAACATTAACCGCCCGGGACAAAGAGTATGGTGACATTTGCCGATACCGGATAGGCCGTCGCACGTGTGCCCCGTAACCGGGAAAGATACACGATCCGCAGGCCGTGACGGGTATTCCACCCGCTGCACATGCAAGTGTCGTTTGTACGCCCGACCGGGTACCGCGCATCGTAAACACGAACCGTTGCGCATGCCCCGGGAGCCCGCGAACAAAAGGGTCCCATCGTGGGGAGAAAGGTACAGCGGTAGAGCAGACGGGCGCAAATGCCACGGTAGCATGTGCGTGGACACCCCATTACGGGAGGTATCGCGTGAGGTGTAATGTGCACGGAGGATGTCCGCCAAGAGCCGGTCGACAGCCATTTTGGAACCGTGGGCCGAGCCATGTCGGTGCGCGTTGTCCCTGTACCGGTACCGGTGGTCGGTGTTCAGAACAATAGCGGGCCCGTGCACCGACACGTTGTCCTGCCCCCGACATTATCAGGGAAGGCCTGGTATTTGGACATCATTGCGGCATGGGGCGACAGTTGTCGATGAACGTGCGAGACGGGAACCGTTACGAACAGCACTGTCAACCGGTTGCGCACGACGGAGGACACCCTTGCGTTGTACGACATAGCGATAGCATGTAGCAGACGGGGGCCGTACGGTATTGTGTCGGAGGTGGCCGCAATCACGTACATGCAGGTAAGTGTATGTGACGTGCGCGTACCGTACATGTACAAATACGGCCCCACCCAGCACGTACATTGGCGCGTATGAATGTGTAGTAATGGGTCTGCCCTATCCTCCCGCCGCCCGTAATGTCTGTGGCAGCCGCGGTGAATCACCGCAACAATGGATGGCATCGGTGATGGGTAAGAGTGAATGGCGACATGTCGTGTAGCCCGCCGGTCGTGTGTACACACGTATTCCACAACATTGCCGTTTACCGGCCATAGATCCCGCAGGCGACGCCCGTGTACATGTCCAGACGTCCAGACGTACGTAACATTCCCATCCGACGTGTGCCACGTCGCCGACCGCACCGTACTGTGTGCTACACGGCCCGTAGTCCCATGTCGACGAACCGCCGTCCACTGCTCTGCGAGCGGGTACCACATCATTAACATCCCATGTACAGCCAAACGCCAGCCGCCGGTGGATCGACCGCGAAAGGTACCTGCCCGTCGAGCCGTTGCGTCACGTTCTGCCTGCACAGCACTCCACCGTGAGGTGGCGTACCGCTGCAGTGCAATGCGTGTAATGCGTGTCCCCGCACGTTACTGATTGGGCTCTTCCATGGCCTCTAACGCCACACCACCTCCCTCCGTAGATGTGCCAATCGCACACGTTCATAGCCAGGCTGCAACACTATACCAGTTACACACGTTTGCAGATCAGATGAGATTAATCATTTGTTCCGTAGACCCAAATTGAGGGGATCCTCGTGGATGTGGGACATGTCAGGAAACAAAATGTACAGGTTGCATAACAAATAATACCGACAATGTAAATACAGATACATAGGTGTTTAAGGTCGTTCCTTTAGGGTTGTCTTGTGATCGTGTAATAGTACTGATGTAGTATGTGTGCATGCGGCACGCGGTACAAGGTAGAAGGTCACTAACGGAGTAGAAGGGGGTGGCCACTAGAAGGTCGTTTAGGTTCCTCTTCAACTGACCTGTATTTGTAGCTAAAGTGTTTGTACTTGATGGTAAAGTATGGGAAATGTGTGTTCCTGAGTAGTGGACCCCTTTGTGAACGGAAGTAGGTGCTTTTAAGGCCCTGTGTAGACCATTGTTGTTTCTAGTATTGTATGTGTGAACCGAGCTGTTTGTTGGGAAAAGGGATATATTATTTATGACAAATGCCATTAAGGAATAAATACACTGAGAGGCGGTAGTTAATATACCCAGTTCTTTGAAGAGGCTTCTACAAGACGTCCGTGAATGTACGCCACAAATAATACGTAGTACACGTTTGTGGGCTCTGAAGACGGGTGACCGGCGTGAGGGGTTACCCCACAAGTATTATACCATGTGACATCAAGGAATGAAAGTAAGCAAAGTATGCGCGCGTTGGTATTCGTATGTCCGACACCACCCGTATTGGAAATACAGAGTTGTTGAGTCGTTTCGGCAGTTCTGTGGCGTGCCCCTCCCAACTAAATGTATTACCAAGCTGTAGTCCCAGGCATTTAATTCTGTCAACGGCCTGCATCCGCTCTGCGTCATATTCAATGCATGCGCTGTCGGGAAATCTCTTACATGTTCTGAACCGCAGGTGGTGCGTCGTTGCAAAGTGTAATGACGATGAGTTGGATGTAAACCATGTAGCGATGTTCATGGAATTATCATTAGCAGACGTTTCGATCACCATACGTGACGTACTCGTCATTGCAATACGTGTATCGCCTGCAGACAAACCGAACTCCGCCCCCGGTAGTGTAACCGATGGGAGATCATTAACGTGCACACGAAAAAGCAATGGCCCTCAGATGGGTCCCTGTGGGACACCACATGTAGTTGCGTCCC
>JAOYRU010000769.1:17500-32500 GCA_026315105.1 Locusta migratoria
TGGACAGTTTTTTAGGGTGATCGCCGTGCAGTTGACAGGGTAACATCGTGGCCAGCTCTTGAGCTATTGGCTCTCGGATACTAGTTAATTCCACGTTGAGAAACGTGGTCCGACACCTCAAACGATGTACCCTGGCCAATCACCCTTGATCGCGGCCCGACTGAGACTACCTGTTCAATGTATTCAGTAGTAACCCTCCACCACAGAGGGCCCCATGCAGTCACCTATTCATTTTATTCAGTGACCACCTCCCATTACAGGAGGGCAAAAGTGCATGGACTGCCCCTTCATTTTATAGAGCAGTGACCCCCTATTACGGGGGGTCCTCAGCGGAACCACTTGCCTTGGTCCGGGGTCGCCTATTCGATTTATTCAGCGACACCCTCCCATTACAGGAGGATTCCCCTATCCGCCACCCGGGGACCCGCTCTAGTAGCGTGGCCAGCGCTTTGGACTTGCTCCTCGCCTATAGGCGGCCTCCCCGCGAATAAAAAGGAGGACTTACAGCACACAAGGAGACTTACAAGTCCACTAGAGAGTAGATAGGGACAGCGGGAATCTCGTTAATCCATTCATGCGCGTCACTAATTAGATGACGAGGCATTTGGCTACCTTAAGAGAGTCATAGTTACTCCCGTTACCCGCGCTTGCTTGAATTTCTTCACGTTGACATTCAGAGCACTGGGCAGAAATCACATTGCGTCAACACCCGCTAGGGCCATCGCAATGCTTTGTTTTAATTAGACAGTCGGATTCCCCCAGTCCGTGCCAGTTCTGAGTTGATCGTTGAATGGCGGCCGAAGAGAATCCGCGCACCCGCGCACCCCCGAAGGAGCGCGCTAAGGCGGACGCGGCCTCGCAGCAAGGAAGATCCGTGGGAGGCCAAGGCACGGGACCGAGCTCGGATCCTGCGCGCAGGTTGAAGCACCGGGGCGCGAACGCCGCGCAGGCGCGCGCATCCTGCACCGCCGGCCAGCACGAGGCCGACCAACGGCGAGAGCAGACCACGCCCGCGCTAAGCGCCCGCACTTACCGGCACCCCTACGGCACTCACCTCGCCCAGGCCCGGCACGTTAGCGCTGACCCACTTCCCGACCAAGCCCGACACGCCCCGATCCTCAGAGCCAATCCTTATCCCGAAGTTACGGATCCAATTTGCCGACTTCCCTTACCTACATTATTCTATCGACTAGAGGCTCTTCACCTTGGAGACCTGCTGCGGATATGGGTACGAACCGGCGCGACACCTCCACGTGGCCCTCTCCCGGATTTTCAAGGTCCGAGGGGAAGATCGGGACACCGCCGCAACTGCGGTGCTCTTCGCGTTCCAAACCCTATCTCCCTGCTAGAGGATTCCAGGGAACTCGAACGCTCATGCAGAAAAGAAAACTCTTCCCCGATCTCCCGACGGCGTCTCCGGGTCCTTTTGGGTTACCCCGACGAGCATCTCTAAAAGAGGGGCCCGACTTGTATCGGTTCCGCTGCCGGGTTCCGGAATAGGAACCGGATTCCCTTTCGCCCAACGGGGGCCAGCACAAATAGGCATCATGCTATGACGGCCCCCATCGACATCGGATTTCTCCTAGGGCTTAGGATCGACTGACTCGTGTGCAACGGCTGTTCACACGAAACCCTTCTCCGCGTCAGCCCTCCAGGGCCTCGCTGGAGTATTTGCTACTACCACCAAGATCTGCACCGACGGCGGCTCCAGGCAGGCTCACGCCCAGACCCTTCTGCGCTCACCGCCGCGACCCTCCTACTCGTCAGGGCTTCGCGGCCGGCCGCGAGGACCGGCCATGACTGCCAGACTGACGGCCGAGTATAGGCACGACGCTTCAGCGCCATCCATTTTCAGGGCTAGTTGCTTCGGCAGGTGAGTTGTTACACACTCCTTAGCGGATTCCGACTTCCATGGCCACCGTCCTGCTGTCTTAAGCAACCAACGCCTTTCATGGTTTCCCATGAGCGTCGATTCGGGCGCCTTAACTCGGCGTTTGGTTCATCCCACAGCGCCAGTTCTGCTTACCAAAAGTGGCCCACTTGGCACTCCGATCCGAGTCGTTTGCTCGCGGCTTCAGCATATCAAGCAAGCCGGAGATCTCACCCATTTAAAGTTTGAGAATAGGTTGAGGTCGTTTCGGCCCCAAGGCCTCTAATCATTCGCTTTACCGGATGAGACTCGTACGAGCACCAGCTATCCTGAGGGAAACTTCGGAGGGAACCAGCTACTAGATGGTTCGATTAGTCTTTCGCCCCTATACCCAGCTCCGACGATCGATTTGCACGTCAGAATCGCTACGGACCTCCATCAGGGTTTCCCCTGACTTCGTCCTGGCCAGGCATAGTTCACCATCTTTCGGGTCCCAACGTGTACGCTCTAGGTGCGCCTCACCTCGCAATGAGGACGAGACGCCCCGGGAGTGCGGAGGCCGCCGCCCCGTTAAGGGCGGGGAAGCCCCATCCTCCCTCGGCCCGCGCAAGGCGAGACCTTCACTTTCATTACGCCTTTAGGTTTCGTACAGCCCAATGACTCGCGCACATGTTAGACTCCTTGGTCCGTGTTTCAAGACGGGTCGTGAAATTGTCCAAAGCTGAAGCGCCGCTGACGGGAGCGATTATTCCGCCCGAGAGCATCCCGAGCCAACAGCGGCGCGGGTCCGGGGCCGGGCCAGGTAGGTCCGTCATCCGGGAAGAACCGCGCGCGCTTGCCGGGAGCCCGGGCGCCCCGAAGGGCGAATCGACTCCTCCAGATGTACCGCCGAGCAGCCAGCCGGGACACCGGGGCTCTGCCCAACAGACGCGAACCGAGGCCCGCGGAAGGACAGGCTGCGCACCCGGGCCGTAGGCCGGCACCCAGCGGGTCGCGACGTCCTACTAGGGGAGAAGTGCGGCCCACCGCACACTGGAACGGCCCCACCCCGCGGCGAGTGGAAAGGCAACCGGACACGACCCCGCCGCGGATTGCTCCGCGCGGGCGGCCGGCCCCATCTGCCGAGGGCGGGGGCCAGTGGCCGGATGGGCGTGAATCTCACCCGTTCGACCTTTCGGACTTCTCACGTTTACCCCAGAACGGTTTCACGTACTTTTGAACTCTCTCTTCAAAGTTCTTTTCAACTTTCCCTCACGGTACTTGTTCGCTATCGGTCTCGTGGTCATATTTAGTCTCAGATGGAGTTTACCACCCACTTGGAGCTGCACTCTCAAGCAACCCGACTCGAAGGAGAGGTCCCGCCGACGCTCGCACCGGCCGCTACGGGCCTGGCACCCTCTACGGGCCGTGGCCTCATTCAAGTTGGACTTGGACTCGGCGCGAGGCGTCGGGGTAGTGGACCCTCCCAAACACCACATGCCACGACAGGCGGCAGCCTGCGGGGTTCGGTGCTGGACTCTTCCCTGTTCGCTCGCCGCTACTGGGGGAATCCTTGTTAGTTTCTTTTCCTCCGCTTAGTAATATGCTTAAATTCAGCGGGTAGTCTCGCCTGCTCTGAGGTCGTTGTTTGAGAGGCTGCGCCACGTGCGACCAGTCGGCTGTGCACGCTACCGAGACACAGTACCGGTATGCGAACCGACCGGGCGACGGGCGCGGCGCGCTACGCGCATTTCAGGAGACGCGCCGAGGCTCGCGCCCCGACACGACGCTCCCAAGTCTCCGAAGCGAGGCGGGCGCCGAAACGCCTGCCGGCTTCAGTATACGTAGCCGACCCTCAGCCAGACGTGGCCCGGGAACGGAATCCATGGACCGCAATGTGCGTTCGAAACGTCGATGTTCATGTGTCCTGCAGTTCACATGTCGACGCGCAATTTGCTGCGTTCTTCATCGACCCACGAGCCGAGTGATCCGCCGTCCTGGGTGATCTTTTTCACAATTTGTTTGTCTGTTCGTTGCGTGCGCAACTGTTTTTCATAGGCGGGACCGGGGCGTTTGACGGCCCCTGTTCCATTCCACATTCGTCGTACGGCTCCACACCGGAGCAGAGAGGCACTCGGGCGAAAGTCATTCAAAACCGGCGCCGGGCGCCAGGTGCCGCGGGCCTCCCGCCTCCGGAGCTTCAGCGCTCGTACACCAGCTCAGCAGTTAGTTTTGAGACGTGCGCGTGGTCCCGCACGCGGCGCGCGCCCAGGAGGCGCAGTGTCTGTATGCGCGACAAGACACGCACATCGCAAGACATGCAGTCAAGTCGGTAATGATCCTTCCGCAGGTTCACCTACGGAAACCTTGTTACGACTTTTACTTCCTCTAAATGATCAAGTTTGGTCATCTTTCCGGTAGCATCGGCAACGACAGAGTCGATGCCGCGTACCAGTCCGAAGACCTCACTAAATCATTCAATCGGTAGTAGCGACGGGCGGTGTGTACAAAGGGCAGGGACGTAATCAACGCGAGCTTATGACTCGCGCTTACTGGGAATTCCTCGTTCATGGGGAACAATTGCAAGCCCCAATCCCTAGCACGAAGGAGGTTCAGCGGGTTACCCCGACCTTTCGGCCTAGGAAGACACGCTGATTCCTTCAGTGTAGCGCGCGTGCGGCCCAGAACATCTAAGGGCATCACAGACCTGTTATTGCTCAATCTCGTGCGGCTAGAAGCCGCCTGTCCCTCTAAGAAGAAAAGTAATCGCTGACAGCACGAAGGATGTCACGCGACTAGTTAGCAGGCTAGAGTCTCGTTCGTTATCGGAATTAACCAGACAAATCGCTCCACCAACTAAGAACGGCCATGCACCACCACCCACCGAATCAAGAAAGAGCTATCAATCTGTCAATCCTTCCGGTGTCCGGGCCTGGTGAGGTTTCCCGTGTTGAGTCAAATTAAGCCGCAGGCTCCACTCCTGGTGGTGCCCTTCCGTCAATTCCTTTAAGTTTCAGCTTTGCAACCATACTTCCCCCGGAACCCAAAAGCTTTGGTTTCCCGGAGGCTGCCCGCCGAGTCATCGGAGGAACTGCGGCGGATCGCTGGCTGGCATCGTTTATGGTTAGAACTAGGGCGGTATCTGATCGCCTTCGAACCTCTAACTTTCGTTCTTGATTAATGAAAACATACTTGGCAAATGCTTTCGCTTCTGTTCGTCTTGCGACGATCCAAGAATTTCACCTCTAACGTCGCAATACGAATGCCCCCGCCTGTCCCTATTAATCATTACCTCGGGTTCCGAAAACCAACAAAATAGAACCGAGGTCCTATTCCATTATTCCATGCACACAGTATTCAGGCGGGCTTGCCTGCTTTAAGCACTCTAATTTGTTCAAAGTAAACGTGCCGGCCCACCTCGACACTCGGTAAAGAGCACCGCGGTAGGATTTCAACGGGGTCCGCCTCGGGACGCACGGGCACGCACGAGGCGGCCGCGCGCCTTCGGCTCGCCCCACCGGCAGGACGTCCCACGATACATGCCAGTTAAACACCGACGGGCGGTGAACCAACAGCGTGGGACACAAATCCAACTACGAGCTTTTTAACCGCAACAACTTTAATATACGCTATTGGAGCTGGAATTACCGCGGCTGCTGGCACCAGACTTGCCCTCCAATAGATACTCGTTAAAGGATTTAAAGTGTACTCATTCCGATTACGGGGCCTCGGATGAGTCCCGTATCGTTATTTTTCGTCACTACCTCCCCGTGCCGGGAGTGGGTAATTTGCGCGCCTGCTGCCTTCCTTGGATGTGGTAGCCGTTTCTCAGGCTCCCTCTCCGGAATCGAACCCTGATTCCCCGTTACCCGTTACAACCATGGTAGGCGCAGAACCTACCATCGACAGTTGATAAGGCAGACATTTGAAAGATGCGTCGCCGGTACGGAGACCGTGCGATCAGCCCAAAGTTATTCAGAGTCACCAAGGCAAACGGACCGGACGAGCCGACCGATTGGTTTTGATCTAATAAAAGCGTCCCTTCCATCTCTGGTCGGGACTCTGTTTGCATGTATTAGCTCTAGAATTACCACAGTTATCCAAGTAACGTGGGTACGATCTAAGGAACCATAACTGATTTAATGAGCCATTCGCGGTTTCACCTTAATGCGGCTTGTACTGAGACATGCATGGCTTAATCTTTGAGACAAGCATATGACTACTGGCAGGATCAACCAGGGAGCTGCCTTGCTTGCATAGCGTAGCAGCGAGGCCTGGCCGGGAGTGCATCCCGGCGGCCCGCGCGAACACGCAGTTCGCACCAGGAAGAAGAGTCCAGGAGGAGGCGGGGCTCCCCTGCACGATACACCTCGAAACCCTCTCAGGTCCCGGCGGCGCGCGGCGCCGGCCGAAGCACGTGGTCGGGTCCGAGAGAGGCGCAATCGCCCGGAGACAGGCGAGTAGACGAGTTCAGAAAACCCGTGCTCCCAACTGAGCTTGCCGCTGCCGGCAGAGGCCCGGGAGCGTGCTGTCGTGGCATTGCCGGCGGGAGGCAACACGGACGGCCGAGGCCGGCCGGAAGCTCCGGCGCCGGCGCCACAAGGGCGGGGCCGGGGCCCCGCCCCGTAGGCGGCGTGCAGAAGCGGGCGGGCGCGGCCGAGTCACCGGCCGCCGGCCGCGGTACAAGCCGCCGGCGAGAACCGCCGGGGCCACCGAGCCAGCAGCCGGAGTCGGGCCGCCGAACGCCGGGCGGCGGAGCAGCCCACACAGGCCGCAGCCGCCGCGCCGCGCTTCGCACAGCGCGCCCCGCCGCCGCCCCCACTCGCGGGGAGCCGCGCCGGCCGCGCGCCGCCGCGCGCCCCTCCCGCCCGCCGCGCGCCGCGCCAGGCCGCCGCCTCGGCGGCAGCGCGCCGGCGCCGCGCGGCCGGCGCGCGCGCCCGCGCCGCCCGCCCCACCGCCGCCGCGCGGGCCCCGCCCGCCGGCCGGCGTCGCCGCCCGCCCGCCGGCCCACCGTACCGGTCGCCACGCACTCTGGCAAGAAAGTGCACCACCGGGTGACCGTCGCACGCAATCGTACGAATCGCGTGTTGCGTCCCAGGGAGCAACCGGTAACGATAGGGCAACGACGCCAAACCCATTGCAGTGGGTCCCGTGGAGTTGGCAACCCTTTCTTTTCCTTTGTCCTTTCGGAGTTCTAGACGGATGCGCGACAGGTGCGGTGTGCAAAACGTAAATAGCTCTGCAACAGTTCGCCGACAAACATACGGAACATTCCCGCAGACCGTTGTGGTTGTTTGTTTCGCCTTCTCCGCCCGTTTGCGGTTCGTTTGTTTTTCCTTCATGGTCGTTTCTGTTCGTTTCTTGTTGGTTTCGCTACTGCGGTTGTTCCTGCTGTTTTTCCCTGCTCGTTTGTGGTGTTTGTTGCTGCCGTCGTTTACACACATAGTTCCGACCACAGTTGGAAGTCGCTCCCAAAGAGCTGTACAGGCAATGCTAATGACATTTGACTGTGCACACCACACGTCGTGCGGCGAATGCAATGATGGGGAATCCATTGACACGCCACTGTGACGGTCCGGGGTTCTCCGCACAAAACCGAAACACCTCTGGCGATCCTCGCCGGCGAACTGGTAGCAATTGACCACAAACCGGGGTCGTTTTGGAGTTGGCCTGACAGAACTATTTGCCCAACAGCGCAAACAGAGCTCGCAAAGCAATGTGGAATGCATCGTCACGTCACTGTACACCGGCACCATTGCCGTCGGGAAATCCGCATTGCCTTGGGGGCCTCTGTGTACATATACTGCACGTCTAGAGTGCATGTGAACATTGCCATCTAACCGCCCGAAGAGCACGAAACAAAAGAAACAAACGTGCGTTCACCACGGTGGGTATCCGAGTAGCCGTCTCATTCGTGCCCCTCACCCGGGACACATACACTTGCCGCACATTCAATGAGCGAGTACTGCCCACCGGAGACAAGAACCATTGCACATGCCCCAAGAGCTCGGGAGGGAAACAAAAGCGGGTCGAATTGTTGGAAGGAAACGGGTGCACAGTCCACGGTAGCTTGTCAATGGACACCCCATTATTGCAATTACCCCACAGGGTATAATCCGCACGGAACAATGCCATCCGGCCTACCTGTAGAACCCGTTGCCAGCTATTGGGAACTGCGGTCGGAACCATGTCCGTACAATTAGGCAAACGAGTATCCCGAGGGACACCAATTGTCGTGGCGATGTGTCGTAGTTTGCAGAACCGTGTAAACCGTGTACAGAGAACCCCCGAAACCGATGTACATCCGCCGAGAACTCTGAACGACATGTGCACGTTCCACAAAACGGGTGCCAGCGTCACAGGACCGTTGTCGTGGACGGGTAGCCGTGACCAGGATTGACGTGGCGAGGTTACGCGCGGTCGCGGTACGCCGCGGTAGGTTAGGGTTGCGTTAGGTTAGGTTAGGTTAGGTTAGGTTAGGCGAGGTTGGGTTAGGTTAGGCTACGTTGGGTTAGGTTAGGTCACGTTGGGTTAGGTTAGGTCACGTTAGGTTAGGTTAGGTTAGGTTAGGGTAGGTTAGGTTAGGCGACGCTACGCTAGGTTACGTTAGCGGAGGGCAGGGCAGGTGACGCGACGCGACGCCAGGCCGGGTCACGTCACGTCGCGTCGCAGCGCGCCGGGCGGCGCCCGCGGCCGCGCCCCGCCCCCCACACCAGCCGACGCCGGCCTGCGGAGGGCGGCGCGACGTGCGCGCGTGCGGGGCACAGCCGCGCGCCGGGGCCGCCCGCCCGACGGGCACCGGGCGCCGGGGCAGCGGCCGGCCGCGGCCCGGCCGAGGCGCCCAGGCCGGCGGCGCGGCGCGTGCGCCCCGCGGGGGCCGGTGGCGCTGCGCCGGGCCGGGCCGGAGTGGCGGCGGTCCGAGCGGCCGGCGGCCGGCGGGGGCGCGCGCCGCCGCCCCCGACCGAACCGAGCGGATAGGGACAGCGGGAAAGTCGGGGAGGGCGGCGAACGCGTCACGGCGCGGTCCCGGGGGGTGCCCACAGTGGAATGAGAGGGCGACCAGGGCCCGCCGTCCACCCGCGCGTGGCGCGAATTTCGGGGGTCGCCCGGCGGAGGAGGGCCGGCGACGGCGAGCCGGCGGCCGGAGGAGCGGGCGTGTGTTCGCGCGGCGACAAATGGACCGGCCGCCACCGTTTGTGTCCGCGAGCGCCAACCCGAACGCCGGAGGCCGGCGGCAGTGCGAGACGGGCGGGCAAATGGCACACGTACGGGAGCACCCGAAACGGCGCGCGCGCGGCAAGAAATACAAAGAGGGCGGGGGGGGGGGGGGGGGGGGGGGGGGTGTGTGTGTGTGTGTGTGTGTGTGCGGCGGCACGGACACACACGCAAAAAAGGAACAGGTAACATGTGCATTACGACGCAAGGTCGACAATACGCGTGCACGACAAGGTGCATCACCGGCCATTGGACGGGTACACGAACGGAGGACGTCCGTACAGAAGGAACGCAGACAGACGCGCGAGTGGGTGAGACCAGGAGCCCGGTTCCGCCCTCCCGCCGGCCCGTCGATGTGGTGCAGGGCGACGACGCGCCGTGGAGGAGCGGCCCGCGGCCGTCGCCAGCGTGTGCGGCGCCGAGGGCGCGACAGGTGGCGCTGCCGGCGACGGGTGCGCGGAACCGCCGATAGGTGGCGCCGGCGAGGGCACGGCGGGAGGCGGGCGGCCGTCGTGCGGCCGGCAGATGGCGGCACCGCGCCGAGGAGCCGGCCGGGTTAATGGCGGGGACGGCGGTGACGCCGCCACGTAGAGACCAATTGCGACGGGCGAACGAGGAGGCGCCGCCCCGGAGCGCAGGGGCGCGCCCGATCGCGTTGGGCGACACTCGCGTGGCGCGGCCGGGGGGGGTGGCCCGCACCCGGTTCACGGCCGACGTCGCCAGCGACTCGAGGGCGGAGGGTGCCGGACCTGCGACGTTGGCACGCCTGCGTCGGGAAGGCGTACATGTCGAGACAGACATGCAATTGGTGCGGAGGTCCGTGTACGAAAGGGAAACAGGTGCGCATAAATGCCGCCGAGAAGGTACACAAACGTACCGCAAAGGTTGGCGGGCTCCTCACGAGTGTCCGCCCAGTGGTGCAAACATAGTAGTAACTAGGTGGCAAGGAGGTCTACCGGAAGCCGTCGTGACATGTCGCCGTGCACACCGTACGTCGGCGGATAGACGCGGTGATGTGGAAGGTCCGTTGCGCGTTACTGCACACGCGGCACCGCGTGTCCGAGACAGGCACACCGTCATCTTGCGGCCCTGTGTACATACACCACAGTTGTAGAGGTCATGTGAAGATTCGTATGGTAACCGCCCGAGGGAAATACGTGTACAAACGCCGGACCGCGGTTATACGACGCGACGGGCATGGGAGGGAAGCATCAGTGGGGAAGGGCGTAAGGCAGGGTGCTAGCCTATCCCCGATGCTGTTCAGTGTGCACATCGAGCAGGCGGTGAAGGAAAGCACGGACGGCTCTGGGATAGGGAGTAACGTTCAGGGGGGCGACAGGACAACATTGCGTGTTGCCGATGGCAGTGTAATGCTGCCAGAGACAGCAAAGGACCTGGAAGAGCGGTTGAATGGAGTGGACAGTGTGTTGCGGGGAATGTATACAATGGACATTGACAAGAGCAAAACAAAAGTAATGGACGTGCGGTCGTCGAGGATGAGGCGACGCCGAAGGAGGTAGAGTGGGGAACGATACAATGTCGGCGGTAGATGCGTTTTGTTACGTGGGTAGGGAAATAACGGGCGATGGTCGCGGTACAGAGGACATAAAATGCAGAATGGCGATGGGAGGGAAAGCATTCCGGGAAGACGAGAAATGTGCTAACACCGAACAGTAATGTGCGTATGAGGAGGTCTTGTCGGAAAGCATTTGAGCGGAGAGGTGCCTTGTACGGACGTGACACGCGGACGACAGGCGGTGCGGACAGGGGGAGATTAGAGGCGTTTGAGATGTGGTGCCACAGAAGCATGCCAATGCTTAGGTGGGTAGCTCGCATAGCCAATGAAGAGGTACTGGACAGACCCGTGGCCAAAAGAGGGGATCGCAGACATCGAGGAATCGTGCATGTAGCACCGGGGGGGGGGGAGGTGTGTGGGGGTACAAATCGCAGAGGGCGACCGAGAGACGCGTATAGTATGCCGATTCACGTGGATGTGGGGTGCCGTTCCCATGAGGAGATGAAAAGGCCTGCTCAGGACAGAGACTAGGGTGGAGAGCTGCATCAAAGCAGACCCCGGACCGAGCAGCATAATGCGAATAACATTAACCGCCCGGGACAAAGAGTATGGTGACATTTGCCGATACCGGATAGGCCGTCGCACGTGTGCCCCGTAACCGGGAAAGATACACGATCCGCAGGCCGTGACGGGTATTCCACCCGCTGCACATGCAATGTGTCGTTTGTACGCCCGACCGGGTACCGCGCATCGTAAACACGAACCGTTGCGCATGCCCCGGGAGCCCGCGAACAAAAGGGTCCCATCGTGGGGAGAAAGGTACAGCGGTAGAGCAGACGGGCGCAAATGCCACGGTAGCATGTGCGTGGACACCCCATTACGGGAGGTATCGCGTGAGGTGTAATGTGCACGGAGGATGTCCGCCAAGAGCCGGTCGACAGCCATTTTGGAACCGTGGGCCGAGCCATGTCGGTGCGCGTTGTCCCTTTACCGGTACCGGTGGTCGGTGTTCAGAACAATAGCGGGCCCGTGCACCGACACGTTGTCCTGCCCCCGACATTATCAGGGAAGGCCTGGTATTTGGACATCATTGCGGCATGGGGCGACAGTTGTCGATGAACGTGCGAGACGGGAACCGTTACGAACAGCACTGTCAACCGGTTGCGCACGACGGAGGACACCCTTGCGTTGTACGACATAGCGATAGCATGTAGCAGACGGGGGCCGTACGGTATTGTGTCGGAGGTGGCCGCAATCACGTACATGCAGGTAAGTGTATGTGACGTGCGCGTACCGTACATGTACAAATACGGCCCCACCCAGCACGTACATTGGCGCGTATGAATGTGTAGTAATGGGTCTGCCCTATCCTCCCGCCGCCCGTAATGTCTGTGGCAGCCGCGGTGAATCACCGCAACAATGGATGGCATCGGTGATGGGTAAGAGTGAATGGCGACATGTCGTGTAGCCCGCCGGTCGTGTGTACACACGTATTCCACAACATTGCCGTTTACCGGCCATAGATCCCGCAGGCGACGCCCGTGTACATGTCCAGACGTCCAGACGTACGTAACATTCCCATCCGACGTGTGCCACGTCGCCGACCGCACCGTACTGTGTGCTACACGGCCCGTAGTCCCATGTCGACGAACCGCCGTCCACTGCTCTGCGAGCGGGTACCACATCATTAACATCCCATGTACAGCCAAACGCCAGCCGCCGGTGGATCGACCGCGAAAGGTACCTGCCCGTCGAGCCGTTGCGTCACGTTCTGCCTGCACAGCACTCCACCGTGAGGTGGCGTACCGCTGCAGTGCAATGCGTGTAATGCGTGTCCCCGCACGTTACTGATTGGGCTCTTCCATGGCCTCTAACGCCACACCACCTCCCTCCGTAGATGTGCCAATCGCACACGTTCATAGCCAGGCTGCAACACTATACCAGTTACACACGTTTGCAGATCAGATGAGATTAATCATTTGTTCCGTAGACCCAAATTGAGGGGATCCTCGTGGATGTGGGACATGTCAGGAAACAAAATGTACAGGTTGCATAACAAATAATACCGACAATGTAAATACAGATACATAGGTGTTTAAGGTCGTTCCTTTAGGGTTGTCTTGTGATCGTGTAATAGTACTGATGTAGTATGTGTGCATGCGGCACGCGGTACAAGGTAGAAGGTCACTAACGGAGTAGAAGGGGGTGGCCACTAGAAGGTCGTTTAGGTTCCTCTTCAACTGACCTGTATTTGTAGCTAAAGTGTTTGTACTTGATGGTAAAGTATGGGAAATGTGTGTTCCTGAGTAGTGGACCCCTTTGTGAACGGAAGTAGGTGCTTTTAAGGCCCTGTGTAGACCATTGTTGTTTCTAGTATTGTATGTGTGAACCGAGCTGTTTGTTGGGAAAAGGGATATATTATTTATGACAAATGCCATTAAGGAATAAATACACTGAGAGGCGGTAGTTAATATACCCAGTTCTTTGAAGAGGCTTCTACAAGACGTCCGTGAATGTACGCCACAAATAATACGTAGTACACGTTTGTGGGCTCTGAAGACGGGTGACCGGCGTGAGGGGTTACCCCACAAGTATTATACCATGTGACATCAAGGAATGAAAGTAAGCAAAGTATGCGCGCGTTGGTATTCGTATGTCCGACACCACCCGTATTGGAAATACAGAGTTGTTGAGTCGTTTCGGCAGTTCTGTGGCGTGCCCCTCCCAACTAAATGTATTACCAAGCTGTAGTCCCAGGCATTTAATTCTGTCAACGGCCTGCATCCGCTCTGCGTCATATTCAATGCATGCGCTGTCGGGAAATCTCTTACATGTTCTGAACCGCAGGTGGTGCGTCGTTGCAAAGTGTAATGACGATGAGTTGGATGTAAACCATGTAGCGATGTTCATGGAATTATCATTAGCAGACGTTTCGATCACCATACGTGACGTACTCGTCATTGCAATACGTGTATCGCCTGCAGACAAACCGAACTCCGCCCCCGGTAGTGTAACCGATGGGAGATCATTAACGTGCACACGAAAAAGCAATGGCCCTCAGATGGGTCCCTGTGGGACACCACATGTAGTTGCGTCCCAACCCGATGATGACTGTTGGCCCAATTCACCAGTCGCCTGCACCGACACCCTTCGATTCCTGTTGGTGAGGTACGACTCGAACCATTTGGCGGCGTTTCCCGTGACCCCATAGAATCCTAATGTACGTAAAAGGATGTTATGGTGCAACACAATCAAATGCCTTTGACAACCCACAGACAATACCTGCTGCTTGCAATGTATCGTCTAATGAGGTACGTACGTTCGCACCGAAGGTGTAAACAGCCTCCTCAATATCGGAACCTTTCAGAAATCCAAACTGCGATCTAGACAATATGCCATTTGTGGTGAAGTGGGTGAGAAGCCGCCTGTACATTACCTTTCCTATAATGTGTGGGAATGCTGGCAAAAGTGAAATGGGTCTGTAGTTTGATGGTATCTCTGTACCCCCCTTCGTGACGAGAGGTCGAATGTCTGCAGCTGTTAGCCAATCAGGAAACGTTCCCGTTAAAACAGACGGGATACACAAATAACCTGGGATTGTGCTACGTCCACAGGAACACGCGTTACGTAACGGTGTCGTTATTTCATCGTATCCACCGGACGCCTTTGCTTTGCAGGACCGCATTATGGACGAAACTCCGTGCGGTGGCGTGACCGACATATCCATGTGTGTGAAGCTATTTGTAACTGCTAGGGTCCAATAATCAAGCGCATACTATCAGTAACGGATAGAAAGTACGTGTGAAATAGATGTGCCACACTATGCCCACCGGTTACTAATGTCTCAGCTACCCCTAACCGTACCTGCTCGTGTTCCCTTCCGGTTCTACCAGCCGCTTCTTTCACTATTTCCCATACTGTATTTATGTGGTTGCCTGATGTTGCTATCGTCTTGTCGTAGTGCATTTGTTTAGATACCTGAATAGCTTTTTGTAATATTGTACAGTATCCCTTATATTTAGGTAGACCATCGTCACTGCAGCTACTCTAGGCTGATAGATACATACCCCTTGTTGTCTTACATGACATCTGTAGTCCCTGTGTAATCCAAGGCGTCCTTATAGACGTCTGTTTCAGTCGCGGTACTTTTAGAGGAAAACAGTTTCCAAACGTGATACTAATATCATTAATGAATGCCTGCCTGCAGTGTGCAGGCAGTGACTACCAGACGGCAGGCAGGTCGCCATTTGCATCCGACCACCGTGGCACGTGTGCAGAAAGGCGTACAGTAGTCTGCAGCATCCGTTGTCACGGCGCCGCCACGAGAACCGACGAATCGTAGCACCAACGCACACGCTTCCAGGTCGAACGTGGAGAGGTACCTCATGGCGCGCCCCTGCTGGTCTGTTGGGGAGCTCCG
>JAOYRU010000769.1:37500-47203 GCA_026315105.1 Locusta migratoria
CTTCGCGTTCCAAACCCTATCTCCCTGCTAGAGGATTCCAGGGAACTCGAACGCTCATGCAGAAAAGAAAACTCTTCCCCGATCTCCCGACGGCGTCTCCGGGTCCTTTTGGGTTACCCCGACGAGCATCTCTAAAAGAGGGGCCCGACTTGTATCGGTTCCGCTGCCGGGTTCCGGAATAGGAACCGGATTCCCTTTCGCCCAACGGGGGCCAGCACAAATAGGCATCATGCTATGACGGCCCCCATCGACATCGGATTTCTCCTAGGGCTTAGGATCGACTGACTCGTGTGCAACGGCTGTTCACACGAAACCCTTCTCCGCGTCAGCCCTCCAGGGCCTCGCTGGAGTATTTGCTACTACCACCAAGATCTGCACCGACGGCGGCTCCAGGCAGGCTCACGCCCAGACCCTTCTGCGCTCACCGCCGCGACCCTCCTACTCGTCAGGGCTTCGCGGCCGGCCGCGAGGACCGGCCATGACTGCCAGACTGACGGCCGAGTATAGGCACGACGCTTCAGCGCCATCCATTTTCAGGGCTAGTTGCTTCGGCAGGTGAGTTGTTACACACTCCTTAGCGGATTCCGACTTCCATGGCCACCGTCCTGCTGTCTTAAGCAACCAACGCCTTTCATGGTTTCCCATGAGCGTCGATTCGGGCGCCTTAACTCGGCGTTTGGTTCATCCCACAGCGCCAGTTCTGCTTACCAAAAGTGGCCCACTTGGCACTCCGATCCGAGTCGTTTGCTCGCGGCTTCAGCATATCAAGCAAGCCGGAGATCTCACCCATTTAAAGTTTGAGAATAGGTTGAGGTCGTTTCGGCCCCAAGGCCTCTAATCATTCGCTTTACCGGATGAGACTCGTACGAGCACCAGCTATCCTGAGGGAAACTTCGGAGGGAACCAGCTACTAGATGGTTCGATTAGTCTTTCGCCCCTATACCCAGCTCCGACGATCGATTTGCACGTCAGAATCGCTACGGACCTCCATCAGGGTTTCCCCTGACTTCGTCCTGGCCAGGCATAGTTCACCATCTTTCGGGTCCCAACGTGTACGCTCTAGGTGCGCCTCACCTCGCAATGAGGACGAGACGCCCCGGGAGTGCGGAGGCCGCCGCCCCGTTAAGGGCGGGGAAGCCCCATCCTCCCTCGGCCCGCGCAAGGCGAGACCTTCACTTTCATTACGCCTTTAGGTTTCGTACAGCCCAATGACTCGCGCACATGTTAGACTCCTTGGTCCGTGTTTCAAGACGGGTCGTGAAATTGTCCAAAGCTGAAGCGCCGCTGACGGGAGCGATTATTCCGCCCGAGAGCATCCCGAGCCAACAGCGGCGCGGGTCCGGGGCCGGGCCAGGTAGGTCCGTCATCCGGGAAGAACCGCGCGCGCTTGCCGGGAGCCCGGGCGCCCCGAAGGGCGAATCGACTCCTCCAGATGTACCGCCGAGCAGCCAGCCGGGACACCGGGGCTCTGCCCAACAGACGCGAACCGAGGCCCGCGGAAGGACAGGCTGCGCACCCGGGCCGTAGGCCGGCACCCAGCGGGTCGCGACGTCCTACTAGGGGAGAAGTGCGGCCCACCGCACACTGGAACGGCCCCACCCCGCGGCGAGTGGAAAGGCAACCGGACACGACCCCGCCGCGGATTGCTCCGCGCGGGCGGCCGGCCCCATCTGCCGAGGGCGGGGGCCAGTGGCCGGATGGGCGTGAATCTCACCCGTTCGACCTTTCGGACTTCTCACGTTTACCCCAGAACGGTTTCACGTACTTTTGAACTCTCTCTTCAAAGTTCTTTTCAACTTTCCCTCACGGTACTTGTTCGCTATCGGTCTCGTGGTCATATTTAGTCTCAGATGGAGTTTACCACCCACTTGGAGCTGCACTCTCAAGCAACCCGACTCGAAGGAGAGGTCCCGCCGACGCTCGCACCGGCCGCTACGGGCCTGGCACCCTCTACGGGCCGTGGCCTCATTCAAGTTGGACTTGGACTCGGCGCGAGGCGTCGGGGTAGTGGACCCTCCCAAACACCACATGCCACGACAGGCGGCAGCCTGCGGGGTTCGGTGCTGGACTCTTCCCTGTTCGCTCGCCGCTACTGGGGGAATCCTTGTTAGTTTCTTTTCCTCCGCTTAGTAATATGCTTAAATTCAGCGGGTAGTCTCGCCTGCTCTGAGGTCGTTGTTTGAGAGGCTGCGCCACGTGCGACCAGTCGGCTGTGCACGCTACCGAGACACAGTACCGGTATGCGAACCGACCGGGCGACGGGCGCGGCGCGCTACGCGCATTTCAGGAGACGCGCCGAGGCTCGCGCCCCGACACGACGCTCCCAAGTCTCCGAAGCGAGGCGGGCGCCGAAACGCCTGCCGGCTTCAGTATACGTAGCCGACCCTCAGCCAGACGTGGCCCGGGAACGGAATCCATGGACCGCAATGTGCGTTCGAAACGTCGATGTTCATGTGTCCTGCAGTTCACATGTCGACGCGCAATTTGCTGCGTTCTTCATCGACCCACGAGCCGAGTGATCCGCCGTCCTGGGTGATCTTTTTCACAATTTGTTTGTCTGTTCGTTGCGTGCGCAACTGTTTTTCATAGGCGGGACCGGGGCGTTTGACGGCCCCTGTTCCATTCCACATTCGTCGTACGGCTCCACACCGGAGCAGAGAGGCACTCGGGCGAAAGTCATTCAAAACCGGCGCCGGGCGCCAGGTGCCGCGGGCCTCCCGCCTCCGGAGCTTCAGCGCTCGTACACCAGCTCAGCAGTTAGTTTTGAGACGTGCGCGTGGTCCCGCACGCGGCGCGCGCCCAGGAGGCGCAGTGTCTGTATGCGCGACAAGACACGCACATCGCAAGACATGCAGTCAAGTCGGTAATGATCCTTCCGCAGGTTCACCTACGGAAACCTTGTTACGACTTTTACTTCCTCTAAATGATCAAGTTTGGTCATCTTTCCGGTAGCATCGGCAACGACA
Organism: Locusta migratoria; assembly: GCA_026315105.1. Classification (NCBI taxonomy): domain Eukaryota; kingdom Metazoa; phylum Arthropoda; class Insecta; order Orthoptera; family Acrididae; genus Locusta; species Locusta migratoria. The sequence continues at coordinate 40,467 of JAOYRU010000769.1, forward strand.
GAGTCGATGCCGCGTACCAGTCCGAAGACCTCACTAAATCATTCAATCGGTAGTAGCGACGGGCGGTGTGTACAAAGGGCAGGGACGTAATCAACGCGAGCTTATGACTCGCGCTTACTGGGAATTCCTCGTTCATGGGGAACAATTGCAAGCCCCAATCCCTAGCACGAAGGAGGTTCAGCGGGTTACCCCGACCTTTCGGCCTAGGAAGACACGCTGATTCCTTCAGTGTAGCGCGCGTGCGGCCCAGAACATCTAAGGGCATCACAGACCTGTTATTGCTCAATCTCGTGCGGCTAGAAGCCGCCTGTCCCTCTAAGAAGAAAAGTAATCGCTGACAGCACGAAGGATGTCACGCGACTAGTTAGCAGGCTAGAGTCTCGTTCGTTATCGGAATTAACCAGACAAATCGCTCCACCAACTAAGAACGGCCATGCACCACCACCCACCGAATCAAGAAAGAGCTATCAATCTGTCAATCCTTCCGGTGTCCGGGCCTGGTGAGGTTTCCCGTGTTGAGTCAAATTAAGCCGCAGGCTCCACTCCTGGTGGTGCCCTTCCGTCAATTCCTTTAAGTTTCAGCTTTGCAACCATACTTCCCCCGGAACCCAAAAGCTTTGGTTTCCCGGAGGCTGCCCGCCGAGTCATCGGAGGAACTGCGGCGGATCGCTGGCTGGCATCGTTTATGGTTAGAACTAGGGCGGTATCTGATCGCCTTCGAACCTCTAACTTTCGTTCTTGATTAATGAAAACATACTTGGCAAATGCTTTCGCTTCTGTTCGTCTTGCGACGATCCAAGAATTTCACCTCTAACGTCGCAATACGAATGCCCCCGCCTGTCCCTATTAATCATTACCTCGGGTTCCGAAAACCAACAAAATAGAACCGAGGTCCTATTCCATTATTCCATGCACACAGTATTCAGGCGGGCTTGCCTGCTTTAAGCACTCTAATTTGTTCAAAGTAAACGTGCCGGCCCACCTCGACACTCGGTAAAGAGCACCGCGGTAGGATTTCAACGGGGTCCGCCTCGGGACGCACGGGCACGCACGAGGCGGCCGCGCGCCTTCGGCTCGCCCCACCGGCAGGACGTCCCACGATACATGCCAGTTAAACACCGACGGGCGGTGAACCAACAGCGTGGGACACAAATCCAACTACGAGCTTTTTAACCGCAACAACTTTAATATACGCTATTGGAGCTGGAATTACCGCGGCTGCTGGCACCAGACTTGCCCTCCAATAGATACTCGTTAAAGGATTTAAAGTGTACTCATTCCGATTACGGGGCCTCGGATGAGTCCCGTATCGTTATTTTTCGTCACTACCTCCCCGTGCCGGGAGTGGGTAATTTGCGCGCCTGCTGCCTTCCTTGGATGTGGTAGCCGTTTCTCAGGCTCCCTCTCCGGAATCGAACCCTGATTCCCCGTTACCCGTTACAACCATGGTAGGCGCAGAACCTACCATCGACAGTTGATAAGGCAGACATTTGAAAGATGCGTCGCCGGTACGGAGACCGTGCGATCAGCCCAAAGTTATTCAGAGTCACCAAGGCAAACGGACCGGACGAGCCGACCGATTGGTTTTGATCTAATAAAAGCGTCCCTTCCATCTCTGGTCGGGACTCTGTTTGCATGTATTAGCTCTAGAATTACCACAGTTATCCAAGTAACGTGGGTACGATCTAAGGAACCATAACTGATTTAATGAGCCATTCGCGGTTTCACCTTAATGCGGCTTGTACTGAGACATGCATGGCTTAATCTTTGAGACAAGCATATGACTACTGGCAGGATCAACCAGGGAGCTGCCTTGCTTGCATAGCGTAGCAGCGAGGCCTGGCCGGGAGTGCATCCCGGCGGCCCGCGCGAACACGCAGTTCGCACCAGGAAGAAGAGTCCAGGAGGAGGCGGGGCTCCCCTGCACGATACACCTCGAAACCCTCTCAGGTCCCGGCGGCGCGCGGCGCCGGCCGAAGCACGTGGTCGGGTCCGAGAGAGGCGCAATCGCCCGGAGACAGGCGAGTAGACGAGTTCAGAAAACCCGTGCTCCCAACTGAGCTTGCCGCTGCCGGCAGAGGCCCGGGAGCGTGCTGTCGTGGCATTGCCGGCGGGAGGCAACACGGACGGCCGAGGCCGGCCGGAAGCTCCGGCGCCGGCGCCACAAGGGCGGGGCCGGGGCCCCGCCCCGTAGGCGGCGTGCAGAAGCGGGCGGGCGCGGCCGAGTCACCGGCCGCCGGCCGCGGTACAAGCCGCCGGCGAGAACCGCCGGGGCCACCGAGCCAGCAGCCGGAGTCGGGCCGCCGAACGCCGGGCGGCGGAGCAGCCCACACAGGCCGCAGCCGCCGCGCCGCGCTTCGCACAGCGCGCCCCGCCGCCGCCCCCACTCGCGGGGAGCCGCGCCGGCCGCGCGCCGCCGCGCGCCCCTCCCGCCCGCCGCGCGCCGCGCCAGGCCGCCGCCTCGGCGGCAGCGCGCCGGCGCCGCGCGGCCGGCGCGCGCGCCCGCGCCGCCCGCCCCACCGCCGCCGCGCGGGCCCCGCCCGCCGGCCGGCGTCGCCGCCCGCCCGCCGGCCCACCGTACCGGTCGCCACGCACTCTGGCAAGAAAGTGCACCACCGGGTGACCGTCGCACGCAATCGTACGAATCGCGTGTTGCGTCCCAGGGAGCAACCGGTAACGATAGGGCAACGACGCCAAACCCATTGCAGTGGGTCCCGTGGAGTTGGCAACCCTTTCTTTTCCTTTGTCCTTTCGGAGTTCTAGACGGATGCGCGACAGGTGCGGTGTGCAAAACGTAAATAGCTCTGCAACAGTTCGCCGACAAACATACGGAACATTCCCGCAGACCGTTGTGGTTGTTTGTTTCGCCTTCTCCGCCCGTTTGCGGTTCGTTTGTTTTTCCTTCATGGTCGTTTCTGTTCGTTTCTTGTTGGTTTCGCTACTGCGGTTGTTCCTGCTGTTTTTCCCTGCTCGTTTGTGGTGTTTGTTGCTGCCGTCGTTTACACACATAGTTCCGACCACAGTTGGAAGTCGCTCCCAAAGAGCTGTACAGGCAATGCTAATGACATTTGACTGTGCACACCACACGTCGTGCGGCGAATGCAATGATGGGGAATCCATTGACACGCCACTGTGACGGTCCGGGGTTCTCCGCACAAAACCGAAACACCTCTGGCGATCCTCGCCGGCGAACTGGTAGCAATTGACCACAAACCGGGGTCGTTTTGGAGTTGGCCTGACAGAACTATTTGCCCAACAGCGCAAACAGAGCTCGCAAAGCAATGTGGAATGCATCGTCACGTCACTGTACACCGGCACCATTGCCGTCGGGAAATCCGCATTGCCTTGGGGGCCTCTGTGTACATATACTGCACGTCTAGAGTGCATGTGAACATTGCCATCTAACCGCCCGAAGAGCACGAAACAAAAGAAACAAACGTGCGTTCACCACGGTGGGTATCCGAGTAGCCGTCTCATTCGTGCCCCTCACCCGGGACACATACACTTGCCGCACATTCAATGAGCGAGTACTGCCCACCGGAGACAAGAACCATTGCACATGCCCCAAGAGCTCGGGAGGGAAACAAAAGCGGGTCGAATTGTTGGAAGGAAACGGGTGCACAGTCCACGGTAGCTTGTCAATGGACACCCCATTATTGCAATTACCCCACAGGGTATAATCCGCACGGAACAATGCCATCCGGCCTACCTGTAGAACCCGTTGCCAGCTATTGGGAACTGCGGTCGGAACCATGTCCGTACAATTAGGCAAACGAGTATCCCGAGGGACACCAATTGTCGTGGCGATGTGTCGTAGTTTGCAGAACCGTGTAAACCGTGTACAGAGAACCCCCGAAACCGATGTACATCCGCCGAGAACTCTGAACGACATGTGCACGTTCCACAAAACGGGTGCCAGCGTCACAGGACCGTTGTCGTGGACGGGTAGCCGTGACCAGGATTGACGTGGCGAGGTTACGCGCGGTCGCGGTACGCCGCGGGTAGGTTAGGGTTGCGTTAGGTTAGGTTAGGTTAGGTTAGGTTAGGCGAGGTTGGGTTAGGTTAGGCTACGTTGGGTTAGGTTAGGTCACGTTGGGTTAGGTTAGGTCACGTTAGGTTAGGTTAGGTTAGGTTAGGGTAGGTTAGGTTAGGCGACGCTACGCTAGGTTACGTTAGCGGAGGGCAGGGCAGGTGACGCGACGCGACGCCAGGCCGGGTCACGTCACGTCGCGTCGCAGCGCGCCGGGCGGCGCCCGCGGCCGCGCCCCGCCCCCCACACCAGCCGACGCCGGCCTGCGGAGGGCGGCGCGACGTGCGCGCGTGCGGGGCACAGCCGCGCGCCGGGGCCGCCCGCCCGACGGGCACCGGGCGCCGGGGCAGCGGCCGGCCGCGGCCCGGCCGAGGCGCCCAGGCCGGCGGCGCGGCGCGTGCGCCCCGCGGGGGCCGGTGGCGCTGCGCCGGGCCGGGCCGGAGTGGCGGCGGTCCGAGCGGCCGGCGGCCGGCGGGGGCGCGCGCCGCCGCCCCCGACCGAACCGAGCGGATAGGGACAGCGGGAAAGTCGGGGAGGGCGGCGAACGCGTCACGGCGCGGTCCCGGGGGGTGCCCACAGTGGAATGAGAGGGCGACCAGGGCCCGCCGTCCACCCGCGCGTGGCGCGAATTTCGGGGGTCGCCCGGCGGAGGAGGGCCGGCGACGGCGAGCCGGCGGCCGGAGGAGCGGGCGTGTGTTCGCGCGGCGACAAATGGACCGGCCGCCACCGTTTGTGTCCGCGAGCGCCAACCCGAACGCCGGAGGCCGGCGGCAGTGCGAGACGGGCGGGCAAATGGCACACGTACGGGAGCACCCGAAACGGCGCGCGCGCGGCAAGAAATACAAAGAGGGCGGGGGGGGGGGGGGGGGGGGGGGGGGGGGGGTGTGTGTGTGTGTGTGTGTGTGTGTGCGGCGGCACGGACACACACGCAAAAAAGGAACAGGTAACATGTGCATTACGACGCAAGGTCGGCAATACGCGTGCACGACAAGGTGCATCACCGGCCATTGGACGGGTACACGAACGGAGGACGTCCGTACAGAAGGAACGCAGACAGACGCGCGAGTGGGTGAGACCAGGAGCCCGGTTCCGCCCTCCCGCCGGCCCGTCGATGTGGTGCAGGGCGACGACGCGCCGTGGAGGAGCGGCCCGCGGCCGTCGCCAGCGTGTGCGGCGCCGAGGGCGCGACAGGTGGCGCTGCCGGCGACGGGTGCGCGGAACCGCCGATAGGTGGCGCCGGCGAGGGCACGGCGGGAGGCGGGCGGCCGTCGTGCGGCCGGCAGATGGCGGCACCGCGCCGAGGAGCCGGCCGGGTTAATGGCGGGGACGGCGGTGACGCCGCCACGTAGAGACCAATTGCGACGGGGCGAACGAGGAGGCGCCGCCCCGGAGCGCAGGGGCGCGCCCGATCGCGTTGGGCGACACTCGCGTGGCGCGGCCGGGGGGGGTGGCCCGCACCCGGTTCACGGCCGACGTCGCCAGCGACTCGAGGGCGGAGGGTGCCGGACCTGCGACGTTGGCACGCCTGCGTCGGGAAGGCGTACATGTCGAGACAGACATGCAATTGGTGCGGAGGTCCGTGTACGAAAGGGAAACAGGTGCGCATAAATGCCGCCGAGAAGGTACACAAACGTACCGCAAAGGTTGGCGGGCTCCTCACGAGTGTCCGCCCAGTGGTGCAAACATAGTAGTAACTAGGTGGCAAGGAGGTCTACCGGAAGCCGTCGTGACATGTCGCCGTGCACACCGTACGTCGGCGGATAGACGCGGTGATGTGGAAGGTCCGTTGCGCGTTACTGCACACGCGGCACCGCGTGTCCGAGACAGGCACACCGTCATCTTGCGGCCCTGTGTACATACACCACAGTTGTAGAGGTCATGTGAAGATTCGTATGGTAACCGCCCGAGGGAAATACGTGTACAAACGCCGGACCGCGGTTATACGACGCGACGGGCATGGGAGGGAAGCATCAGTGGGGAAGGGCGTAAGGCAGGGTGCTAGCCTATCCCCGATGCTGTTCAGTGTGCACATCGAGCAGGCGGTGAAGGAAAGCACGGACGGCTCTGGGATAGGGAGTAACGTTCAGGGGGGCGACAGGACAACATTGCGTGTTGCCGATGGCAGTGTAATGCTGCCAGAGACAGCAAAGGACCTGGAAGAGCGGTTGAATGGAGTGGACAGTGTGTTGCGGGGAATGTATACAATGGACATTGACAAGAGCAAAACAAAAGTAATGGACGTGCGGTCGTCGAGGATGAGGCGACGCCGAAGGAGGTAGAGTGGGGAACGATACAATGTCGGCGGTAGATGCGTTTTGTTACGTGGGTAGGGAAATAACGGGCGATGGTCGCGGTACAGAGGACATAAAATGCAGAATGGCGATGGGAGGGAAAGCATTCCGGGAAGACGAGAAATGTGCTAACACCGAACAGTAATGTGCGTATGAGGAGGTCTTGTCGGAAAGCATTTGAGCGGAGAGGTGCCTTGTACGGACGTGACACGCGGACGACAGGCGGTGCGGACAGGGGGAGATTAGAGGCGTTTGAGATGTGGTGCCACAGAAGCATGCCAATGCTTAGGTGGGTAGCTCGCATAGCCAATGAAGAGGTACTGGACAGACCCGTGGCCAAAAGAGGGGATCGCAGACATCGAGGAATCGTGCATGTAGCACCGGGGGGGGGGGAGGTGTGTGGGGGTACAAATCGC
>JAOYRU010000770.1:0-47085 GCA_026315105.1 Locusta migratoria
TCCTCCCTTGGGGGCCGGCCGTTCGTTCGTTCCTTCCTTCCTTCCACCCACCGCCTCCCCTCCAAAACAAGGGGCCGCCGCCAGCACAAACCACGACACACACACACACACACACACACCAGCCACAGCGGCGACCGCAGCCACGAAACTAGGGGGCCGCCTCATATTCGGACATACACTGTCAGGGGAACACACAAGAATACAAACCCAACAAGACAAGCGGCGGGACAAAAGAAAACAAACCATCGACCAAACGACTACCACCAAAAAATTGCACAAAGAGGACACAAGGCACACACAAAACGGACGACTGTTTCCTCGTGTCACACGACGACGACGCGGCCGCTCGCCCGCACCACAACATTACCCACCTTCCGTCCGTCTCGCCGCCGCCCAGCCAAAACAAGACGCGCTCCCTCTCTCCACAACCACGCGCCGCGGCAACCGCCCGCCAACGCCCTCTCCTGGCCGCAGCAACCCGCCGCCGCCAGGGGGCGCGCGCACACCGCCAACTTCGCGGCCGGCCGCTGCTCACAAAGCAAACGCGCCGCGCTCAAAACTCCGCCAAACAACGGAACTCGTATCGTCATATCTCTCTTCTGTTGGTGGGTTTTTCTTTCCTTTCTTTCTTTGGCCTTTCCTCTACTCTCTTCCTGTTCCCCAAGCGACAACGACAACCCAAAAAACCACCGCCCTCCGCAAAAGTAGCACGTCACCCACAGCCGAAAAACGCAAACAAATCCCGGGCCGCCTGCCTCCTCTCCCAGCCCCCATATATCCGAGCAACGCCGCGTCATATCGCCCCCCATCTCCGACGACGCGCACCCTCGCTCACAGCCAGCCCGCCCACGTATGTATATTCGACGCCACACACACACACAGACGCAAACCGCACAACAAAATTTGGCATCGCCATCGAAATAGGACAGTAATTAAAAAATAAATAAAATACAAACACAAACAAACAAGCCAAAACGGACACACAGAGGGCACGACAGACAATCCCGCTCTTCGGCTACAGACACATGTGGTGGCCCTGAAAAGGGCCGTTTTTTTGTTTCCGTGCACCCCCAAAGCACAGAGGCGGCAGCTTCTTTTTCGCCAATCACAGGAGAGAAAACAAGCAGCCGACCGCTCTACTTCGAGCTCGTGTACTTGGTCACCGCCTTGGTGCCCTCGCTCACGGCGTGCTTGGCCAGCTCGCCGGGCAGCAACAGCCGCACAGCGGTCTGGATCTCGCGGGACGTGATCGTCGACCGCTTGTTGTAGTGCGCCAGGCGCGACGCCTCGGCAGCAATGCGCTCGAAAATGTCGTTCACAAAGCTGTTCATGATGCTCATCGCCTTCGACGAGATGCCCGTGTCAGGGTGCACCTGCTTCAGCACCTTGTAAATGTAGATGGCATAGCTCTCCTTCCTCTTGCGCTTCTTCTTCTTGTCGCCCTTCGAGATATTCTTCTGCGCCTTGCCCGCCTTCTTCGCGGCCTTTCCACTAGTCTTGGGCGGCATCTCGTCAGCAGCAGCGATCCGTACCGTACAGCTCAGCGTCTCTCAGCACAGTGGCCCGCTGCGCGCCCGCCGCGCGCCCTTTATAAAAGCTCGCCCGCTTCCCACCGCCGACCAATGGGGAGCGCGCGCAACCGGCCGCCGCACCCGAGGCCATAAAGGGGGGCGACCCGCCGCCAGCCGCGTTCACTCAGCTGCTCGACTCGCTGCGGGTCGGATCTTCGCTACTACAGCTCTCGTCTCGCACCGACTTCCACAACCAGCCATGTCCGGACGCGGAAAGGGCGGCAAAGTCAAGGGAAAGTCAAAGTCCCGCTCCAGCCGGGCAGGACTCCAGTTCCCGGTCGGCAGAATCCACAGGCTGCTGCGAAAGGGAAACTACGCCGAGCGCGTCGGCGCCGGAGCGCCAGTCTACCTGGCCGCCGTCATGGAGTACCTCGCCGCTGAGGTGCTCGAGTTGGCCGGCAACGCGGCGCGCGACAACAAGAAGACGCGCATCATCCCGCGCCACCTCCAGCTCGCCATCCGCAACGACGAGGAGCTCAACAAGCTCCTGTCGGGCGTCACCATCGCACAGGGCGGTGTCCTGCCCAACATCCAGGCCGTCCTGCTGCCAAAGAAGACCGAGAAGAAGGCATAAACAGCCAGCCAGCCTCCCCCTCCCTCGTGGTCGCAAAGCGCGCGCCGTGCCGTGTCGTGTCGTGTGGTGGTGCCAGTCTCCTGCCTGGCACCCCACCCCACCCCACCCGCCCGCCCGCGCGCCGCGGTCTGTGCACAATCGGCCCTTTTCAGGGCCACCATACACCTTTCGGCAAACAGAGCAAAATTAATCGGTCGTCCGTCTACGACTGAAACCTACCTAACCTAACCTACGCTACGACGCTTGGGGGGCGGCGCGAATATCGCGGCTTCACGCACCCCCGGCCACCCGTCACAGGTGGTCCTGCCACAAACAGACCACGGCGACGGAAAAACAAACAAAAAGAGACCAGACCAGCACAAAAGAAACACTAGTATATATGCACGCTACTAGAGGTAGGGGCGCCCGCGTCAACACACGCCGCGCTTTTACCCCCCCGTTGCCGACAGTGTGGCGCGCGCGCGCGCGCGCACGCACACAACCGCGGGGGCAACAAACACAAACACAAAACGCGAGGAGAGCCACGAAATCAATCCATGGACGACAAACAGCGGCTGCTGGCTGGCTGGCTGGCCGGCCGCCGCGCGTCTTCGGAAGGGACGCCACACACACACCTTTTTTTTTTTTTTTTTTTTTTTTTCTTCTTTTTCTTTTTTCGCCGTCCTTTCTTTCTTTACCACCAATCCCTCCCTCCCTCCTCTCTCTCGGCCGCATCCCACACACACCACCGGGCACCATCCGTCGCAACAGCAACCACATCACACGCTCGCTCGCGAAAACAATAATAAAATACGAAAAGGGCCCCCCCAAAACACAACTAAAATATATATTATAATACCTAACGGAGGAAACACCTCCTCTCTCTCAACAAAAAACAACAAACGACGACACGACTACAACTTTGCACTTTCTCTCGAACACAAGTGTGGTGGCCCTGAAAAGGGCCGTTTTGTCGCCTCCTCCTCCTTTCCCCGCCCACCCGCGCCTTCCGCCCTGCCACAACAGACAAGACGGACGCGCGCGGGGGGGAACACTGTTTTGTTGTTCTTTCTTTTTTTCGTTCGCCCCCATGGCAGTGGCAGGCAGGGAAAAGAGCCGCAAAAACCGACAGACGGGGACGCTGCCTTAACCGCCGAAACCGTACAGGGTGCGCCCCTGCCTCTTCAGGGCGTACACCACGTCCATGGCGGTCACCGTCTTGCGCTTCGCGTGCTCCGTGTACGTCACCGCGTCGCGGATCACGTTCTCCAGGAACACCTTCAGCACGCCGCGCGTCTCCTCGTAGATCAGACCGGAGATGCGCTTCACGCCGCCTCGGCGCGCCAGGCGGCGGATCGCCGGCTTCGTGATGCCCTGGATGTTGTCACGCAGCACCTTGCGGTGCCGCTTGGCGCCACCCTTGCCGAGCCCCTTTCCTCCCTTGCCGCGGCCAGTCATCTTCTACGGTCGGTCGGCTCAAAAAAACAGCTAGTGTGTCAGGCAGCGGCGCGACGGCTCCTCTCCTCACGCTGGCGAGTCAGCTACAAACACGGCCCGGCCGTCGTCGTCGTCGTGTAGCGTCTTCACTGAGCTTGTGCTCGTATTGCTTGGTGGAGTTTAAGCCATTGAGGCTATTCCTCCGAACACTCTTGTTGTGATTGTCTTCATCTTGTTTGGTTGTCTTCTTGTTTGCTGTTTTTTGAACAGTATTCATTTGCTGTGCCTCATGAGAGGCAGTTTTTGAAATTTTGAAAATAGTAGTAGAGAATAGTCGTAGAGAAAGATAAAGAGTATGAGGGTGAGGTTGGTGATGTGAAATGTGGTCGATTTTTTTTTTTTTTTTTTTTTTTTTTTTTTTTTTTTTTTTTTTTTTCCTGGAAATTTGAGTATAGTAGTAGAGACAGTAGTAGACAAGATAAAGAGTATGAGGGTGAGGTTGGTGATGTGAAATGTGGTCGATTTTTTTTTTTTTTTTTTTTTTTTTTTTTTTTTTTTTTTTTTTTTCCCTGGAAATTTGAATATAGTAGTAGAGACAGTAGTAGACAAGATAAAGAGTATGAGGGTGAGGTTGGTGATGTGAGATGTGGTCGATTTTTTTTTTTTTTTTTTTTTTTTTTTTTTTTTTTTTTTTTTTTTTTTTTTTTTTCTGGAAATTTGAGTATAGTAGTAGAGAAAGTAGTAGACAAGATAAAGAGTATGAGGGTGAGGTTGGTGATGTGAAATGTGGTCGATTTTTTTTTTTTTTTTTTTTTTTTTTTTTTTTTTTTTTTTTTTTTTTTTGAAATTAGAGTTTAGTAGTAGAGAGAGTAGTAGAAAAAAAGGTAAAGAGTATGACGGTGAGATTGTTGATATGAAATGTTGTCGTTTTGTTTTTGTTTTATGCCCTCAATAGATCAGGCCATCTGGTTGTGGGCAGCCAGTGAGGTCTCGTACCAAGCGACCTTATCTTGTCGTTTTGCGACCTCACTGTCTTGGTGTACAGCCTGTTTGCTACCGTTGCGATATGTTGCTTAATTTTTGGTACCCCTGCGAGTTGGTGCAGAGGCTCCACGCTAAATCTGGGTGGCAGATGGAGTGCCCTTCTCAGAGCACTATTCTGTACAGTTTGAAGTCTGGAAATGTGGGTGTCTGCCGCATTGCCCCACACAGGTGCAGCATAGTCCATTAGGGGGCGGACTACTGTTTTATATAGTGTGAGTCCTACTTCTGGCGCTAGAGTTGAGGTTTCGTTCATTATTGGATAGAGGGTGATAAGTCTAGCTATGGCTCTTTTTCTAACATCCTCTATGTGTGCTTTCCACGTCAGTTTTCTATCCAGGGTGACGCCTAGATATTTAGCTGAGCTGGCCCATGCTACAGCTTCTCCCTTTATAGTTATTCGTGGAAGTGCTTGTGGTAGGGGCCGCCTGCAGATCGCAAGTGCCTGCGTTTTGCTGGCGTTGAAGGCAAGACGCCATTTCGCTGCCCAGCCTGAGAGATCGTCGCATGCCTGTTGCAGGTGATGCTGCATGTAACCTGCGTTGAGGCTACGGCAGTACAACGCAGTATCATCTGCGTATAGGGCGAGGTGGACCCGATCTGTTTTTGGCATGTCCGCCGTATATAGTGTGTACAGGACCGGTCCCAGAACCGATCCTTGCGGTACCCCGGCCGCTATGCCTTGTTCGTCGGACATGCCGTCTGGTACTCGTACCCTAAATCGCCTGTCAGCTAAGTAGGACTTGAGTAGTCGGACGTGTGACACTGGGAGCCCCAATACTAGCAGCTTGTATAGGAGCCCCTCGTGCCACACAGAGTCAAATGCTTTGGAGACATCCAGGAATACTGCGCCGAAGTATTCCCGATGCTCCAGAGCGGTCATTGCCTCCTCTACTACCCTAAGGAGTTGGTGAGTAGTGGCATGTCCTCTCCTGAACCCAAACTGTTCATCAGGAAGGATTTTCTCTCTTTCTAAGTGACCTAACAGTCTTCGGAGATATATCCTCTCGAAGACTTTCGACATAGCCGGTAATAGGCTTATTGGCCTATAACTAGTCGGGTTTTTCTGGTCCTTGCCAGGTTTTGGCAGTGCCACTACTTCTGCCGTTTTCCAGACCCTTGGGAACTGTTTATCGGCAAGTATTTTATTAAATATGGAGGTCATGCGTCCTATGGCTGACGGCGGGAATTGTTTGATTATACGGTTAGTCAGGAGGTCTGGGCCACCTGCCTTTTTTCCCTTTAGGTGTTTTAGTTGCTCTTTGACCTCATCTGCCGTTACTGGTGTTATAATGTCGTCCTCCTCTTGGGCTTGTAGGTACATAGGGAGACGTTCTTCCACTTCCTGTACCATGTCTGGGTCCATAGGGTCCATTATGGGTTGGAAGTTCTGTGCAAATGCATTGGCTAATGCATTGGCTTTGTCTTTGGGCTCGGCTGCCCATTCTTGCCCTGTTTGTAATGGGGGGATACGGTGCGGTTTTTTTATCATAAATTTAACCGTTTTCCAAACCGATTCGTCCTCTATTTGCAGTGTGGCTACTCGACTGCTCCACAGTTGGTTTCTGTGGGCCTCAACTGCAGCTTTGATTTCTCGTCTCTGCCTGTTTAAAAGTCGTTTTGTGGCTGGCAGTCTGGTGATCTGCCATTCCCTAAATGTCCTGTTTTTCACCGTTATGGCCTCTAGGATGTCGGGTGGGAGATTTTGTGGGGTGAACTGTATTTGTCTGTTTGCAGGTGGAGTTGCTTCCCTTACTGCTGTTAGGGCACATTCCGTTAATTGTTCTAGCGCAAAGTCTGTTTCCACCTCATCTAAGTTGGGAGCTGCCTCCAACGCTGTTGTCATCTTTTCCCTGAAGGCTTCCCAGTTGGTTCTCTTCGTGTTGAGACCCGTAAATGCTCTATGAGTGGCATCTGCTTCTATCCCAAAGATAACAGGGACATGGTCTTTGGCAGGCCCTATCCTGGTGGTCGCTGTGATGTTTTGGGTGATACCCTTGGCCACTGCTATATCAATGACGTCGGGCTCGCCATTGTGTGGGAAAATGGTGGGCTCGACTGGGCCTACCAAGGTCGCCAAGTTGCGCTCTGCAACTTCCAGGAGTCTCCTACCGTTCGCGTTTGTTATGCGTGAGTTCCATGACGTGTGCTTCGCATTGAAGTCACCCGCCATGAACACTTTCCCGCGAAACGATAGGAGTTTGTCATAGTCTTCCTGTCGTAGTATGGCTTTAGGCTGTCGGTAAACCGCCACGAATGTGATGCGACCGGCGGACGTTTCGACTGCCACTACTGTGGCTTCAGTCGCTTCTAGTTCTGGTGTCGGCAGTCTGTGGTGGAGGAGCGAGTTTCTTACGTATATCGCTGTTCCCCCTTGCGCTGTCGCCCTGTCGTTTCTGTAGCAGGTGTAGTTAGCCACACGTACTTGCACACCTGGTTTTAAGAACGTTTCGCCGACTAGGCATACATCTATTGCCTCGTCGTAGAGGAACTGGCGGAATTCTCCTGCCAGTTGAATGATGCCGCCTGCATTCCAGGCGCAGATTGTCAATTGACGGAGGTTGTCAGGCATTTTGGGGGTTGTTCTGTGCAGTGAGGCATGCCACCAGTTGTTGTATGGCCTGCAGCATGTTTGCCACGTTTTGTGTCATTGCAGTCGTGGCTTGAATATTGACTTTGAGCAACTCGTTGAGTTCTCTGTTGCTTGAGTCGACTGTGACTAACTCAGTGTAACTGCCTTCAGCGGTAGTTTTCGTTGTTGTGGTGTTCGCTTCCTCTTGTGGCAAGGGGGAGGGTGTGTGTGGTTTGCGTGTTGGTGTGGGGGGAGAAGGCTGAGTGTGAGGGTGTCTGACGTGTGTTGTTTCGCTTGATTGTTTTCTGGCTGGTGGTTTGCGTGTTTCTCTTGTTTGCGCTCTTTGTCTGACAACAGCTCTTGTGAAGAATTCACATCCGCGGTAGCTTGCTGGGTGTTGTCCACTGCAGTGATAACACCTGGCCTTTTTTGTTCTGGGTAGGGGGCAGTCTTTGCTGGGGTGTTCTTCCCCGCATTTGACACACCGGAACGGCATGCTGCAATGGCGAGCGACATGGTGTAGCTCCAGGCAACGGAAGCATTGTACTGGCCCCCTTTTGGCTTTCAGTGGTTCTGCAGTGACTTGCAGGTTCCTAATAGTTGTAGTTTGGAACAGTTTCCTACCGCTCATGTCGTCTGCGGCTATAACCAGGACAAGTGGCCCTACTTGTCCTGTTTTGGGGGAGATCATTCGTGATAATGACCTGATGGTAGCGCCCATAATTCCGAGTTCCTCTTTGATTTTAGTCAAGGAGAATTTGCGGGGTATCCCTCGAAAGACTATTTTTATAGGTTTGTCCCCAGGTGCAGGGTTCATGTGAAAACCGAGGTTTTCATCCTTGCACATTTTGAGGACGTTGTTTATGTCCTCCTGCGTTCTTAGATTAATTCTGTACAGGTCTTCGCCGGTATTCCTAATTGAGAACTCTTGCCTTGTGTGGGCTTTTATGAGATTTTGCAGGTCAGGGTAATCTTTTTCGAACCTAACTATGATAGGCGGGGGTCGTTTTTCTGTTTGCGCGGGGGGGTCGTCTGTGTTTTCTGTGGTTTGCGGAGTGTTGCTGTTCTGTGGAGGGGGTACTGGAGTTTGCGGAGGGGGGGCAGGAGTTTGTGCAAGTGGGATGGCAGTTTCTATTACCGCCGCCTTTGCCGTCTTTTTAGGGAAGATCCAGCCCTCCGCATTTGGTACGCCTAATTTTTTCCCTCGCCGCCTCTTGGAGGCAAGTGTGGTGTTCCTGGGTCTGCTATTACGAGAGGGCGCTGCATATTGGGGCGATCGTTTTCTGCTAGCCTCGTTTGTGCTTCTTTTAGGCGCACCTACACTGGTAGCTTTTGCCTGGGTAGCTGCATTGATAGCATCGGTGCTGCATCTTGGGTTGTTTGCACCGCTACTGATAAGAACCCTCGGAATATCGATAACAGGAGTGGTGTTCCCTTTCTCAGAACTAACAGCGCTGAGATTGGGGAAATTTACTGTCACGACAGGATCGTTGCTTGCATTAGAGGGGGGTGTAGTTCCCTCTACTTCACTCTCCACTACCTGGAGTGGCTCTTTTACATCGTCCAAGTCAATTGCTGACTTGTCCGCGGGGAACGTCGGTCCGTATTTTGTCATAGTGGGTGGGCAAGAGGAAGAGCGGGGGAAAGAAGATAGATTGAAAGAAAGTAGGCCTCTGCGAGCGCGGGTTTCCCCAACGTGAATGGGACCCTGACTCGCTCTTTCCCTAACAGTCCCTAGGTCCACTATTTATTATCCCTGGAGAATAAATAGCGGAACCGAAAGAAGAAGAAAATGCCGAAAACTGGCAGAAGTGCCTTAGCTCCTAAGAGTTAGGCGAGTAGACACCGCTGTGTTGAACACCTGGGATCGCAAGCAATCCAGGTGCAACACGGCACGACAATTTTGCTCTTTCAGTTTGCTTGCGCAAAAGAAAGTTCGGCGGTTCTCGAAGATCCAGGTGCAACACGGCACGACAATTTTGCTCTTTCAGTTTGCTTGCGCAAAAGAAAGTTCGGCGGTTCTCGAAGATCCGGCGGCGATCGCTTCTTTCTTCCTCTTCCAGATCGGCGGCTTCTCGACGGTAGGCTGCTGCTGCGCTGCGCTGGGACGTCCTCTCGCTGCCGCTGCTCGCTCCGGAATCACGGCCCGGCCGGCGGCGGCCCCCCTATATAGACTCTGGCCGCCTTCCCCCACCACGCCGCACCGAGGGCATATAAGCGCGCGCCGCGCCCGCGCCCGCGCTACAGTTTTCGCCGAGAGGCCGTCCCGCACGCACCCTCGCTCGCTCGCTCGCTCGCCGCTCCGTTCTCGTCCGACATGGCCCGCACAAAGCAGACGGCCCGCAAGTCCACCGGCGGAAAGGCGCCGCGCAAACAGCTCGCCACCAAGGCGGCGAGGAAGAGCGCGCCCGCCACCGGCGGCGTCAAGAAGCCCCACCGCTACCGGCCCGGAACCGTCGCGCTCCGAGAAATCAGGCGCTACCAAAAGAGCACCGAGCTGCTCATCCGCAAGCTGCCCTTCCAGCGCCTCGTGCGAGAGATCGCACAGGACTTCAAGACCGACCTGCGCTTCCAGAGCTCCGCCGTCATGGCGCTGCAGGAAGCCAGCGAGGCCTACCTCGTCGGCCTCTTCGAAGACACCAACCTGTGCGCCATCCACGCCAAGCGCGTCACCATCATGCCCAAGGACATCCAGCTGGCGCGCCGCATCCGCGGCGAGCGCGCCTAAGCAAGCAAGCTGCTGGCGACTGACTGCACGACGCGCACAAAAACGGCCCTTTTCAGGGCCACTAACACCTCTCGAGAGCGAGCAAAAACATTGTCGTCGTCGTCGTCAAGTCGTTTCCTCTCTCTCTTTTTTTTTTTCCAGCCAACGGGCGGGCGGACGGACGTACGTCGGTGTCCTCCTTCCTTCCTTTGTGGCCGCCGCCGCCGACCGTCAAAAGCGCCCGCCCCCTCTTTTTGCCCCCCTCCTCGTCGCTCCCGCCAAAACAACGCGACCTACACATACAACATCGCATAACAACAAATAAGGGCCACTGCTGCTTGGCACAAAAACGACACGACACCAAATCATATGTGTGTGCGATATAATAATAATAATGTAAATAAAAATATTTTACGTGTGGCCTCCTCTCTCTCAGCTACCGACGCCAAAAAAAAAAAAAAAAAACAAACCCAAAACAAAAACAAAAAGGCGAGCCCACAATTCGCACCATTTCTGTGGCCGCCGTCCAGGGGCGACACACGCAGGACAGGCCTCCTCTCTTTCGACATGTTTCACAACCCGAAACCAAATACAACAGAAAAGAAAAGGCGGCCGCCGCCACGCAACGGCACCAAATTTGTAACAAGCTTATCAATTTTTGCGTGGCGTGGCGTGGCCGCCAAAACAAGAGAACAACAACAACAAACCAAACCAAGACCACACTGCTGGGGCCGAACACCAGCACCACAGACAGTGTATACAACCAAAAACAACGGCGGGCGCGCGGCCGCGCTAGCGCTACTCCACGCACAACCCCCATCAAATCACGTCATACAACAAAAAGAGAGCGCGGGCGGGCGCGGCGGCCGCACCACACTCACCAGACACAGACCCACCCCCGCAACGACGCGCAACACGCATTGCTATAGATTTCTTTTCTTTTTCTTTCTGTGTGGCGCGGCAAAAACAAAAAAAGGCAAGCCAGGCGGCCACGCACGCGGCGCTCCAAACAGCAACAAAACGAAAAACAACTACCAATACACACTAAACTACTACTCCTCTCTCTCCCTGTCCCCTCCCCCCACAGGCCCGCTGTAAACAGCAACACGACAACTCAGCTCCTCGGCAAACATGTGATGGCCCTGAGAAGGGCCGTTTTGGGCGGCAACGCGCGACGACCGCGGCAGGCAGGCAGGCAGGACAGCCGCCGTGCCTGGCGGCGGCGACGCGCGCTTTGGCAGCTCGCCACTGCGTGGGGGGGACCGCAACCCAAACGGCTGCGCACTTTTCTCTGCTTTACTTCTTCTTCTTGGGCGACGCCTTCGCCTTCGACGGCGTCGTCGCCTTCTTGGGGCGGGGCGCCTTCGGCTTCTTCGTCGGGACCTTGGCAGCCTTCTTCGCCTTCGAGGGCGACTTGGCCTTGGCCGGCTTGGCCGCAGCAGCCTTCTTGGCCCCGGCGGGGGCGGCGGCGGCGCCAGACGCCTTCTTGGCAGCGCCCGCCTTGCGCCCCGTAGCCGCCTTCACACCGCCAGCCTTCTTGGCGCCGGCAGCGCGGGCGCCCTTCTTCTCCTTGCTGGCCGCCGGAGCGGCGCGCCGCTTCTTGGCAGCGCCGGCGGCGCGCGCCTTGCCGCCCTCGGCCGAACCGCCGGCAGCTCCGCCTCCAGCCAGTTTAAACGAGCCGGACGCGCCCTTGCCCTTCGTCTGAACCAGCTCGCCGGCGACGACGGCCGACTTGAGGTACTTCTTGATAAACGGCGCCAGCTTCTCGGCGTCCAGCTTGTAGTGCGCCGCTATGTACTTCTTGATGGCCTGCAGCGACGACCCGCCGCGCTCCTTCAGGCTCTTGATGGCCGCCGTCACCATCTCAGAGGTGCGCGGGTGCGCAGGCTTGGCGCGCGGCTTCTTCGCAGACGCCGCCGCCGACTTGGCCTTCTTCGTCGTGCCCGTGGCCGCGGGGGCCGCAGCAGTCTCGTTCGTGGCCGCCTGATCCGCCATCTCCGTTCTTCAGCAGAGGAAAAAAGAGCGACAAAGACTCGGAGGAGAGACGACAAGCTGGCTGTGTGGCGCGCACGTACTACTCTACGCGGGCGCAGAGCGGCAGGGAATAATCGCGGCGCGCCCGCGCACCGCCAGTGTCGCGAGCGGGCGCGGACGGCCAAGAGAGCGGCCGCCACTCTGCGCGCCGCCGCGCGCCGCCTCGCGCGCTTGCTACGCTCGCACGTCCGGCAGCGTGGCCGGCGTCGCCCCGCACCCGCGCCCACACCGCCCGCGCCATTCCGGCCACCAAGGATGGGGCTACCCGCTGGCCCGCTCGCGGCGCCCGCGCATCCCCACCGTCGTGCCGCAAAACGCCGCCAAAGTGCGCCTACCGCGCCAAACAGCCTGGCCACGCCCGCCGAGAATCGCCGCCCCCGCCCGAATGCCGCCCCCACGACCCCACCCAACGTACCGGCACAGTGCCCAAACCTTCGGCAACGCCTCCACACCGCCGCCCAGCCCGCCCTCCCCAAACGGCCGGCGGCGCGCGCCCCCAAAGCCAAGCGTGCGGCGATGACGGGCGTGCAAACCCGGCACCACCGGCCCATCGCCTCCCATCCGCCGCGTCCCGTGCGTGCGACACCCACCTGCCGCCGTCGCCACCCCCCCGTACGCCAGCCAGCCTCTCACCCTCGCCCACACACGTCCACGCAACACACACATTCCGCCACGTCGCCACACAAAAAAATTGTCGGCAAAAATGCCGCCGCGCGGCGCGCACCGCAGCCCGCCCCCAAACAGCCACGGAAAAAACCTGCACCCACACACACCCCACGCTACGGGACAAGGGCGTCCGCCCACCGCACGCCGGCACAAGCGCGCGCGCACACACACAGCAATAATTTGATTTGGGACGCGACACGCCAAAACCGACGGGCGTCCTCTCCTCCTACGAGGCGCGGCGCGCTTCCCCTCGACAACCTTCGGGGGACAGGGGACACACACAGCCCACCGCCCCGGTACGCTACGCGTGTGTTTTCTCTTCTCTCTTCTCCTCTTTTTCTTCTCTTCTTGCTGCTTTTGGTGCTTCCTCGTCTTTTTCTTCGTTTCCTTCCGTCTCCTTCTTTCCCCCGCCGACGCGCGCGACTACTCGACGCTAAACACCGTTCGGGGGTCGGTAACGCGTTTCGTTTTCGTTTCTTCTTTTTATTATTAAACAGCAAAAAACGTTACGTTTTCCATCGCAGCGCCCACACAGACAGGTTTTTTTTTTCCCTCTCTCTCTCTTGTACGCGGCGTTTCCGGGCGCTACCAGACACCCCTTTTACGTTCGGTTAGGTTAGGTTAAGGAGGTTGCGCGTTAGGTTACGTTAGGTTAGGTTAAGGTTAACACTTCTTCAGAGGTTAGGTTAAGGAGGGGTTTGGGTTAGGTTAACGGGTTCAACGCACGTTGGGTTGGGTTAGGTTAGGTTAGGTCACAACCACACGTTAAAAAAAAAGGCTCACACGCGTTCAGGGGGAAACGTCACAGCGCCGTTACCCAGCCGACCACGTGCGCCGTTCGTTAAGCGGGGCCACGGGGCACAAGGCGGTCCCCGGCTGCCCGTTAAAACTTACAAGGGTTGCGCGGCGTCAACAGCGCTTCGTCTTGGCGCGCCCACACAAACCGCCCGCTCGTGCAGCCACAATTTCCCCGAAAAAAGAGGCGCGCCCACCCAACAGGCACACACAAAACAACACCGGAAAAAAACAACAAAAACAAACAACACACACACCAAAACGGGCGCGGCGGGCGGGCCCCGCCACAAAACTGCAACACCCCCCGCGGCCACGGGCTACCGACCGTGGCGCACACACACACACACAAAAACCAACGGGCAATACCGGCCGCGCGACGTTCGCCTCAAAAACACTACACTCACCGCCACCCACCCAGCCTCCCCATTTGCCACGCGTCACAACACACAGTCGGCAACAGCAACGACAAAGACAAAACAGGGCAGGGCAGCACAGCACAGTCTGTCTGTCTGCTGCTGCCGCACCCCGAGCTCGCCGGTGCGGGCAACACACACACACCCATAGCCATTCCTCTCGCTTTTGGTTTCCTCCCTTGGGGGCCGGCCGTTCGTTCGTTCCTTCCTTCCTTCCACCCACCGCCTCCCCTCCAAAACAAGGGGCCGCCGCCAGCACAAACCACGACACACACACACACACACACACACCAGCCACAGCGGCGACCGCAGCCACGAAACTAGGGGGCCGCCTCATATTCGGACATACACTGTCAGGGGAACACACAAGAATACAAACCCAACAAGACAAGCGGCGGGACAAAAGAAAACAAACCATCGACCAAACGACTACCACCAAAAAATTGCACAAAGAGGACACAAGGCACACACAAAACGGACGACTGTTTCCTCGTGTCACACGACGACGACGCGGCCGCTCGCCCGCACCACAACATTACCCACCTTCCGTCCGTCTCGCCGCCGCCCAGCCAAAACAAGACGCGCTCCCTCTCTCCACAACCACGCGCCGCGGCAACCGCCCGCCAACGCCCTCTCCTGGCCGCAGCAACCCGCCGCCGCCAGGGGGCGCGCGCACACCGCCAACTTCGCGGCCGGCCGCTGCTCACAAAGCAAACGCGCCGCGCTCAAAACTCCGCCAAACAACGGAACTCGTATCGTCATATCTCTCTTCTGTTGGTGGGTTTTTCTTTCCTTTCTTTCTTTGGCCTTTCCTCTACTCTCTTCCTGTTCCCCAAGCGACAACGACAACCCAAAAAACCACCGCCCTCCGCAAAAGTAGCACGTCACCCACAGCCGAAAAACGCAAACAAATCCCGGGCCGCCTGCCTCCTCTCCCAGCCCCCATATATCCGAGCAACGCCGCGTCATATCGCCCCCCATCTCCGACGACGCGCACCCTCGCTCACAGCCAGCCCGCCCACGTATGTATATTCGACGCCACACACACACACAGACGCAAACCGCACAACAAAATTTGGCATCGCCATCGAAATAGGACAGTAATTAAAAAATAAATAAAATACAAACACAAACAAACAAGCCAAAACGGACACACAGAGGGCACGACAGACAATCCCGCTCTTCGGCTACAGACACATGTGGTGGCCCTGAAAAGGGCCGTTTTTTTGTTTCCGTGCACCCCCAAAGCACAGAGGCGGCAGCTTCTTTTTCGCCAATCACAGGAGAGAAAACAAGCAGCCGACCGCTCTACTTCGAGCTCGTGTACTTGGTCACCGCCTTGGTGCCCTCGCTCACGGCGTGCTTGGCCAGCTCGCCGGGCAGCAACAGCCGCACAGCGGTCTGGATCTCGCGGGACGTGATCGTCGACCGCTTGTTGTAGTGCGCCAGGCGCGACGCCTCGGCAGCAATGCGCTCGAAAATGTCGTTCACAAAGCTGTTCATGATGCTCATCGCCTTCGACGAGATGCCCGTGTCAGGGTGCACCTGCTTCAGCACCTTGTAAATGTAGATGGCATAGCTCTCCTTCCTCTTGCGCTTCTTCTTCTTGTCGCCCTTCGAGATATTCTTCTGCGCCTTGCCCGCCTTCTTCGCGGCCTTTCCACTAGTCTTGGGCGGCATCTCGTCAGCAGCAGCGATCCGTACCGTACAGCTCAGCGTCTCTCAGCACAGTGGCCCGCTGCGCTGAGCTGTTCATGTCTGGGCTCTTGCCCATGTATGCCTGAAGGTCCGGTGGTCTTAGCCTTAATGCCTTCTGTCTGAGTTTTCTGCCTTTACAACATGTTTGGTTTGGGTTTCGTGAAGGTTGTTGGTTTTGATTGTATTATACCCTAAAGTGCCGGGTTATTGTATTTTTTGGGTGTTTGTAGTTAATTACAAAGGGATCATTCCCTAGAGCTGCTATTAACTCGTAGGGGGATGTTTCCGATTTATTATAGAAGTCTGTGGTTCGTTTTTTGATTATGTTTGAAATCAACGGCATGTTGGTGTCGTTGTGGATAGTATTGTTTGATACAAACCAAGGTGCGTCAGTGATTATTCTGAGCGCCTTGTTTTGCACTACTTGAATTTTTTTGATGTGGGTGTCAGCTGCCATACTGTACACTTCACATCCATATAATAGCTGTGGAAGGACCACCATCTTCCATGTCATTAGCTTTGTAGATGTGGTCAAGCCATTGCCTTTTAGCAATGGATATAATTGGTATATCCTGCCCAAACCCAGATTACAGGCGTCAGTGATATGGTCATTCCATAAGAGTTTGTTATCTATTTTTAGACCGAGATATTTGATATTGTCACACCAGGGCAGATCCCTTCCCTCAATTTTCAGTTGACGGTTAGGAGGTCTCCTTCTGGTTGTGAACATTATGGCGTGGCATTTTGTTGGATTTATTTTAATTTTCCATAAGTTACACCATTGTGTAATCTGGTCTAGATGACGTTGTGTATTCATGACTGCATAACCTGGGTTTGGGTGGCTAGCGTACACAGCAGTATCATCTGCAAACAGTGCGAGATGTGTGTTGTGCCGCTTTGGGATATCGTTGGTGTAAAAACTATAGAGGGAGGGGCCCAGGACTGAACCCTGTGGTACGCCTGCCTCTATTTCCTTAAAACTACTTTTACTATTATCTAATTTAACATAGAAATTCCTATTCCTAAGAAATGAAGCCAGGATCTTAAGTATATGTTGCGGACAGTCATTTCGGTGGAGCTTGTATATTAATCCGTCGTGCCAGACACGATCAAAGGCTTTCTCTATGTCCAAGAATACTGCAGCGGTGCTCTGTTTTTCCGCCCTAGCCTTGCAAATCTGCTCAACTACTCGGGTGGCCTGGGATACTGTGCTATGACCAGCACGGAAGCCAAATTGTTCCTGGATGGTTATGTTTCTGTCTGTTAGGTATTCGTGGAATGCTTTTAGGATAAGGCGCTCTAGAGTTTTGCCTAGTATGCATAGGAGGGAAATTGGTCTGTGGTTTTGTGGAAAGAGAGGATTTTTGTTGGGTTTGGGAATAGTTATCACCTTGGCAGTTTTCCACGGTGTTGGAAAGTAGGAGCGTGAGAGACAGGAGTTGTAAATGTTGGTTAGGGTTTGAATGGCAGAGGGAGGAAGATTTTTGAGCTGTAGTGGCTTAATGCCATCGGGACCGGGTGATTTGGAGTTGCCGAGCCCTTGTAGGATTGAGCAGATTGTTTGGCAGGACACAGGTTGGAAAGCGGTCTGTGTTCTTCGTCGTAGTATTCTTGGCACAGCCCTGATGACTTCTTCTTCATGGTCGTCTGCCTCCTCGTCGATGACTATGTTCTCCATGAACTGGCGTTCCAGAGAGTTAGCCATCGCCTCTGCTTTGTCTGGGGGGTCATAGACAAGGCCGTTTTCTCCATGGAGCGGTTTGATGGATTTCGCCGTTTGTCTACGAGACTTGACGATTCTCCAGAATTTTTGTGGGTTGTCGTGAGTGTCTTCCAGTGTCTGGGTCCAGCGAGCACTCCTGAACTCTGCTAGAGCTACCCTGATCTCCTGGGCTAAGCTGTTGGCGATTCTTCTATCAACTGGATCTCGATAGCTTTGCCAACGCTTCCTGATTCTCCTTTTTGTTCTAAGGAGTTCTTGTATCTCTTCTGGGAGGTCCTGTCTTCGGTTTAGTTGCCTAGTCTTTGTTGTGGAGTGTTTCATGCACTCATTTAACGTATTTGTGATGTGTTCCACAGCTTCGTTGATTTCTTTTCGTGAGTTCAGACTTGGTGGATTTGCAGTATGCAATTCCACAAGTCGACTGTATGACTCCCAGTCTGTGTGGCAGGTGTAATAATAAGCCTTGTCCACCCCCCCGTGCCTGGCACCGGTTATTTCAAGGCCTACAGGGTCATGGTCAGAGTCTAGCTCCTTGATGACTACAGGATTGTAGGCATTGTCAAAATTCTTCGTTAGGAATATATCGAGAATGTCTGGTCTGTGATTATGATTGCGTGGGAAGTGTGTAGGTTCTTCTGGTGCAATCAGACCCAGGTCGTTGTTTGCACCAAGGAAGTTGTGCAGCGCTGTTCCACTGGCGTTGGTTGCAACACAACCCCAAGCCCTGTTTTTGGAGTTCAAGTCTCCACCTATTATGACTGTCTGCCCTATATCTAAGAGTGCTGCCAGATCGTTTACAGGTATATTCCCATCTGGAGGATGGTAGGCAGCAACTAATATGACTAGCTTATCATCTAACTTAATTTCTATGGCTGTAGCCTCTATTCTGACAAGTTGTGGCAGCTCAACTTGTCTGTGTGGGATCCTATTTTTAACTAAAACTAGGGTACCACCCTTTGGGCGATCTAATCTATCATTCCTGTATAGACAATAGTTCCTAATAGACAGATTTTGGTCGGGCTCAAGGTGAGTCTCCGTGATGAGCGCAATGTCTACTCTATTGTCATCCAGGAAGTGTTCTAGTGTATACTTTTGATTCAGAACGCCATCGGCGTTCCAGTTTATGATGTACAGGCTGTCATGGGGATTAAGGGCCATTGAAAAAGCTCATGATTCCCGACGCTATTACCATCAGCTTAGACAGCATGTCAGGTGCTGTACTGAGCTGCTCCATTACTTGTTTGATGGTGGTTAAGATTTTAGAAAGGTTTAGAGACTTCAGGAGCGTGGCGATGCCATGAAGTTGGGCAAACGTCTCGTTTCCTGTGCTGAATGTGTTATTTTCTGCCTGGTTTCCTGATGGAAGACCCCAGGCAGAGGTAGAGAGGGTAGCAGCAGGCTGCTGGGTAGCGGTCGCCGCTTGGTTTTGCTGCCGCGCGTTTCCGCGCGATCGCATTTGCGGGAAGTTCGTGGAGTTCATAGCAGGGGCTGGCCTTTGTCTTGGTCTGCCAGCTTCCGCTCTAGGTTGGGCTTTCATGGCTTGTACCATTTTTAGGTATGCAGGGCATTTTTTGTAGCTGGCAGGGTGTTTGCCCTGACAGTGAATACATTTTGGGTCCTGGCTTGATGGTTTTAGGCATAGAGAGGTCAGATGGGGCCCAGCACACTTGACGCAGCGTGGTTCTGCGTTGCAGTTTCGGCTGCCATGGTTGAACCTCTGGCAGCGATAGCATTGTGTGGGTCCATCTTTCCTTCTATAGGATTCGATTTTGCAACTTGTGTATAAAAGGTGTTTAACCTTGTAGATGGCGCCTGCATCTGGGCCTTTTATTAGTGTGACTATGAAATTTGGCAAGTTGGCTAACTGTACTTTGCCATTGATTTCCTTTTGTTCCTTCATTTGTATGACGTTATGAACATTGAAATTCAGTTCCCTCAACGCGTCTTCTACCTGGATTGGTTCCACAAAGTTAGGAAGCTGTTTTATTACCACTTTTTGGAGCTTGGAAGGTTCCAAGTCGTACGTGTGGTATTGCATACCGCGTAACGCAAGGTTTTGCTTGACATATGTGTAGTCTTCAGGCGTACTCAATTGGTACTTAACTGTGTCACCACGGTAGGTGCACAGGATTTTACCCTTAAGCCCTGGCTCCATTTCTTTAACGAAATCAATATATCCTTTGGTTTCGTAACTTATTATTGGGGGAACCCTATACTTCCGCCCTGTCTGAGATGTTCCCGGACGGGGAGCATCGGGTGCGTCGTTTTCGAGCACCGAAAATCTATTTCCGGTAGGAACATTGGCAATTTCCATTTGTTCCTCTGTGTCAAGAGGGAGAGGAGTAGCCATTGCTTCTGCCTCATCCTCCGCGGCTTGACGTTTTCTGGTAGCTGACGTGCTTCGTACGCCACCATCGGTTGTCTGCGATTTACGTGATTTTTTAACCTGTGACATGATCAGGCTGTGGTCGCCCTGCGGGCTGCCACCGTTGGTTGGGGTGGAAGTCTGCTGAAAGGCAGAAAACTCAGACGTCTGGCATGAGGAAGGACCACCGGACACCACGCAAAGATTATCAGGTGCACTTCGGTTAACACCGCAAGGTATCTGGTGCAGTGCTGAACCTACGCTACACGAACGCGGGATACCGGGCAGCGCCACGGTCCCTGGCTCGGAAGTCCCTAACCTCGGTGGGTACAGAGTGGGAGCTCTGCAGCGTGATGTCGCGGTGAAGGGAGACACGACAATTTTGCGTATACTGTACCTATTCCAGTGCTCGAAGCATCATGAACAGCATGTGTGATACGACAGTTTCGCGCGGTTGCGAGAACCAGACCGCAGTGCAGTAGAGCGCCCGACCACGTGGGTCGGCCGGATGAGCTCCACGCTGAACAAAGCACAGCGCGAACAAAGGCAGCGAGCGCGGCACCCAAGAACACGTCCGGGCAGTGCGGCAAGCAACCTCAGAATGGCCCGCTGCGCGCCCGCCGCGCGCCCTTTATAAAAGCTCGCCCGCTTCCCACCGCCGACCAATGGGGAGCGCGCGCAACCGGCCGCCGCACCCGAGGCCATAAAGGGGGGCGACCCGCCGCCAGCCGCCAGAGCGGCGGTGCAGAAGCAGCAGAGCGGCGGTGCGTGGAGGACGACTGGGAGCGCAGCGCAGCGGAGCGGCCCATCTCCGAACTACGAGATCTTCAGTCCGCGCTCAGGCAGCCGTAAAGGCGGGTCAGCGGCAGCAGAAGACTTCGCAGCCGGAAGAAGCCGCCGATCGCGCGCACCCGCGCACAAGCACGAACCTCGGTTCCGTGCGTTTCACGAAACTGCAAAGTCGTTGTCTGACAGTGCGACAACTGAGTCGCCTAAATAAGAGAGCAAAATTGTCGTGTTTAGCTGCGTAACTGCAGCGGCAAAATTGTCGTCACACAGTGTCGTACGACAGTTATCTGTCTCCTCCTAAGTGATAGGGAATAATCCGTGCCAGGGCCGGAGGCATCGCCCCGTTACCCGCGCACGTGCAGAATAGGGGCTAGTCCTGTGTGGAAACCTTCGGGCCGCGACGACCACAAGCGTGAGCAAACGCCACGCTAGTGGGCGCCAACGCAAGGTGCCAACCAAGCACACCTAGCACTCCTCTAAAGTACGACCTCACACACATACACGAGAGACTGACTTGTATGGACATGGAGACAGACAGTAGCCCCCCGACCTCCCTCAGTTACGCTGCCATCGCCAGGTGTAGCCCACCTCCAAGCCCTTCCCCTGCTACGAGCAGGAGCAGCAGCCCCCACCCCCCACCTCTGTCCGGGCGGGAAAGGGTACGCCGACCGACGCAATATGAACTGAACAACTTACCAAAGGGCACCATCCAGTCAACTCTGGCCACAGCCATAAGGAAATACGTCAAAGGGGACCTCTTGGCCAGTTTATCCGACCTGGATGTGAAGGTGAAGACGGGGGGGACAACAGCCACCATCCGAAGCGAATTTAGGGGTATAGAAGGCGAGATCCAGGCGGAACTCAGAAGGGGAGGGTTTCCGGAAGTAGCAGTGCAGCCCAAGGCATACCGAGAACCCCGCGGCACGGTCGAAACGAGAGCAAAAGGCCCTCTCATGAGCGCCGTACTAATAGGGATTCCCATCGGTACTAGTGATGACTCAGTAAAAAGCCAGCTACTGTTCCAGGGCCTTGACGTACAAGGTGCTAGGCGTATCCGAGCCCGTGATCGCGGCGGCGCGCCCACGAAAAAGTTTCGAGTGTTGTCCTACTGCCAGACCACAATAGACAAAATTCTCACAGAAGGAGCAGTAATAGACCTGGCCAGAAGAGCAGGTGAACCCTCAAGAGCCCCCCCTCCTCTCCCAGTGCAGTGCGGCAGGTGCCTCGCCTTTACACACCCGACAAGCAAGTGCACACACATAACTAAGTGCCCTAGATGTAGCGGCCCCCACAACCTCGCACGTTGCACAGCAAAAGAAGAGGCAAAGTGCGCGAACTGCGGAGGAGAGCACTCCGCTCTATCGTACGAGTGCCCCAAGCGACCCAAGGTGGCCGACAGCGTCGAGCTGCAGGCCCCCATCAAAATCATTGACGAGCCAGCGCCACTACCTGCCACCGTAACAGAGCTCGAAGAAGAAGTCACACTACGAGAAGACACCATCCGCTTCTTCGCAGCTGTGCTTCTGGATGTCTTCCAAGACAAACGAGAGACAATTACCAACTCCATCCGCTACGCCGCAAAGCAAATCCTTGAAAAGAATGTAGAGGTAACACAGACGAGGAACAAACTCCACATAACAATTAGTGGCCAGTGGCACCCAGAGACAAGATTACACATGCCCGACCAATCAACGAACACACAAAACACGCCGCTAACCACACCCAGACGCCGCGCATCCCGACCCACACCAAAACACCCTCCGCCACAAACACAGGACACTCCCCAACGCCCATTACAACACACAGACAAGGACACACCAACACACACACCACACTAACACTACACACACTAACACAACAGTCCAAGCCAAAAGATGGCTGACACACCGACACTGAACTTCCTCTTCGTTAATACGAAGGGGATAAAGACCAAACGTGCGCTACTCATGCACACGTTACATGAAAACAACATACACATAGTGGGTGTAGCGGAAACCTGGCTGACAGAGAAAGTAAAATTCGACCTGTCAGGGTACAACACATACAGGAAAGACAGACCGGATGGCAGAGGCGGAGTGGCCATTTACACCAAGAACACTATAGCAACAAAAGAAATTCCGCTACCACATGAACACGCCAACATAGAGGCAGTAATCCTTAAGATTACAGATAGACAGAGACACACACTTCATGTAGTGTGCATCTACAACCCGTCAGGCACACCCCTTCCCACTCCCTTCATAAGGTACGCCATGACGCTAAACAGGGTCATCATCTTAGGAGACCTAAATGCCAGACACCACATGTTGGGTGACACGGCCGATAACGGCAACGGTAGGCGACTATTCGACCTACTAACCACAGAACCACTCGACAGACTACCAATAAACCAACCAACATTTATAAGCCATCAGGGAAAATCTACGCCGGATCATGTACTCTACAGTCCCAATATAAGCGACACAATACTAAAGCTGACAGTAGGAAACACCATTACCAGTGACCACCTACCAATAATTTTCTCAACCACCGCCAACATTCCGCCAGATCGCACTCCCAACAGACGATCCATAAGAAAATACACGAACGCGAACTGGGAAAGATATAAAAATATCCTCTCAGAAAGCCTAGCAATACCCCTCGCCATAACAGACGACGACGACTTACACCAGGCAACCACAAGACTTGAAAATGCCATCCAGCAGGCGACTAACGACGCAATACCGACTATAACAATAGATAACTGGAGGCCATCCATCCCCCAAAGCGCTCTAGACCTCATACGACAGAAAAAACGTTTATACAGACAAATACGACGAAACGACAACCAGGAACTTAGGGGACAATGGAACAGACTAAATGCCAGAATAAAACGCATTATATCAGAACACAGACAGAGACAATGGGATGACACATGCAGACGACTAGATTACAGACAGGGAGGAAAGTTCTGGCAAAGCTTCAAAACCCTGACAGGACAAAAACAGACGACCAATCTCATGCTAACAATAGACAACGAACCCACGACAGACAAAAACGAGCTGGCAGAAGCCTTCCGAAATGTACTACAAGACGTCTACTCATTCCCACAAGACAACTACTTCGACGAAAACTTCCGACTAGAAGTGGAACAAACCCTAGCCCGAACCCTAACTATACCAACCGCAGATACAGAAGACGAACATGAACTAAACAAAGACATCACAGACACAGAAATACTGAATGCAATCCACACAGGACGAAACTCAGCCCCAGGACAAAACGAAATAAAACGCATCCACCTCCAAAAAGCTCCCCCACAACACCTAATCCCAATCCTGTCCCTCATGTTTAACTACTGCCTTGCCAATGAGACCCTTCCCCCATCCTGGAAAACAAGTAAGACAATAATGATTCCGAAACCTGACAAACCTAGAACAGATCCCCGATCATACAGACCCATATCCTTACTAGACGTCATCGGAAAGACATATGAACGCATACTGACCGACCGACTCAGAAAGTACGCTGAACAAAAAGAACTTCTCCCCATAATGCAATCAGGATTCCGACCTAACCACTCCACGAATGATCCCCTACTCAAACTGACTGACGGAATAACTCGAGGACTCAATATAGGACATTGCACGCTCGCCGTCTTTCTCGACATAGAGCGTGCCTTCGACAAACTCTGGCACGACGGACTACTAATAAAACTAATAAGACTAGGCCTCCCAACAAAAACAGTACGACTAATTCAGACCTATCTAAAAGACAGGATATGTAGAGTACATGTAGCCGGTGCGGTGTCCCACGAACTAACCCCACAGGCAGGAGTCCCACAAGGAGGTATTCTTTCTCCGCTACTGTACGCGCTATATACTGCAGACATACCCACTACGAATACCGCAACAGAGACAATAGGACTTTATGCAGACGACACAGCATACTGGTGCACAGAACTTAGGACTACCACCATACAACGAAAAACCACGGCATATCTGCAACGTCTGGAACGGTGGATGACCAAATGGAGAATCCGACCCAACCCCACAAAGACGCAAACAATACTATTTAGACACAGACACCTCTTCAAGAAGCGACAACAACAAAACGACGACATACAACTTACACTATGGAACATACCACTCAGACTAGCTGACGAAGCCCGTTACCTAGGCGTATATCTGGACAAATACCTAAACTGGAAGAGACACCTCACATACCTTCTCAACAAAACTAGGAAAAGACAAAACCTCATAAGACGAGTACAAGGACAACTATACGGATGTGACGACCAGACGGCCATACACACATACAAGACTTACATCCGACCTGTACTAGAGTACGCTGCGGCCCCCTTAGGTGGAATACACGCAACAGTTGCCGAACGACTATACTCGACAGAACGACGACTTCTACGAAGCATAACGAGACTACCAAGGACAACGACAAGCAACTTAGTATACGAAATCACGGGGATTGAACCCCTACAAACCCGACTAACACGACTAAGAGCAAACTATGGACGTCACATACTGACCAAAAGGACGGACATGGAGGACATCCTAACGACAAGACCCCGCACAACAAGACGACCGAGATTTAAATACACACTACCAGCGCGTACAGTGGCGGACAACACCTCAACGGAGTACCCAGAGTTAGCCCCAACCATGGCACCCTTATCAAACATCCCAACACCGCCGCATCTAAAGAGAAGAGAAAACATATAAAAGCACCACAAACACACATAAAAACGCAACAACCCAATCTGAACTTACACACACAATCACCACACCAACCCCACCACCAAACACTTCCCCTCTGCAACACACACATGTATATGACATACCAATGTACATGTTAAAAAATATGTATATATGTTTGTTTTTTTTTTTTTCTTCTTATTTATTATTTATGTATTATATTTTCTTAGTTATGTATCCTAAATTCCCTCACCATTATCTTGTAAATATCAACTTTTCATTTACCAAAATATCAAAAATGAAAATAATGTAACTTAATATAGTAAATTCAACTATTGTAAAATCTGTGTTAAAAAGAAAACTTAGCACCAAGCAAAAGGAATAAATAAATTGTAAATAAGATGTAACATCCCCAAGAAGGCTGAAAAGGGTACTCGCAAGCCCTCAAGCAGCCCGCTCCATCCCCTCAGGATGGAGAATGAAAAGTGCAAAAAAAAAAAAAAAAAAACAAAAAAAAAAAAAAAAAAAAAAAAAAAAAAAAAAAAAAAAAAAAAAAAAAAAAAAACGCCAGCCGCGTTCACTCAGCTGCTCGACTCGCTGCGGGTCGGATCTTCGCTACTACAGCTCTCGTCTCGCACCGACTTCCACAACCAGCCATGTCCGGACGCGGAAAGGGCGGCAAAGTCAAGGGAAAGTCAAAGTCCCGCTCCAGCCGGGCAGGACTCCAGTTCCCGGTCGGCAGAATCCACAGGCTGCTGCGAAAGGGAAACTACGCCGAGCGCGTCGGCGCCGGAGCGCCAGTCTACCTGGCCGCCGTCATGGAGTACCTCGCCGCTGAGGTGCTCGAGTTGGCCGGCAACGCGGCGCGCGACAACAAGAAGACGCGCATCATCCCGCGCCACCTCCAGCTCGCCATCCGCAACGACGAGGAGCTCAACAAGCTCCTGTCGGGCGTCACCATCGCACAGGGCGGTGTCCTGCCCAACATCCAGGCCGTCCTGCTGCCAAAGAAGACCGAGAAGAAGGCATAAACAGCCAGCCAGCCTCCCCCTCCCTCGTGGTCGCAAAGCGCGCGCCGTGCCGTGTCGTGTCGTGTGGTGGTGCCAGTCTCCTGCCTGGCACCCCACCCCACCCCACCCGCCCGCCCGCGCGCCGCGGTCTGTGCACAATCGGCCCTTTTCAGGGCCACCATACACCTTTCGGCAAACAGAGCAAAATTAATCGGTCGTCCGTCTACGACTGAAACCTACCTAACCTAACCTACGCTACGACGCTTGGGGGGCGGCGCGAATATCGCGGCTTCACGCACCCCCGGCCACCCGTCACAGGTGGTCCTGCCACAAACAGACCACGGCGACGGAAAAACAAACAAAAAGAGACCAGACCAGCACAAAAGAAACACTAGTATATATGCACGCTACTAGAGGTAGGGGCGCCCGCGTCAACACACGCCGCGCTTTTACCCCCCCGTTGCCGACAGTGTGGCGCGCGCGCGCGCGCGCACGCACACAACCGCGGGGGCAACAAACACAAACACAAAACGCGAGGAGAGCCACGAAATCAATCCATGGACGACAAACAGCGGCTGCTGGCTGGCTGGCTGGCCGGCCGCCGCGCGTCTTCGGAAGGGACGCCACACACACACCTTTTTTTTTTTTTTTTTTTTCTTCTTTTTCTTTTTTCGCCGTCCTTTCTTTCTTTACCACCAATCCCTCCCTCCCTCCTCTCTCTCGGCCGCATCCCACACACACCACCGGGCACCATCCGTCGCAACAGCAACCACATCACACGCTCGCTCGCGAAAACAATAATAAAATACGAAAAGGGCCCCCCCAAAACACAACTAAAATATATATTATAATACCTAACGGAGGAAACACCTCCTCTCTCTCAACAAAAAACAACAAACGACGACACGACTACAACTTTGCACTTTCTCTCGAACACAAGTGTGGTGGCCCTGAAAAGGGCCGTTTTGTCGCCTCCTCCTCCTTTCCCCGCCCACCCGCGCCTTCCGCCCTGCCACAACAGACAAGACGGACGCGCGCGGGGGGGAACACTGTTTTGTTGTTCTTTCTTTTTTTCGTTCGCCCCCATGGCAGTGGCAGGCAGGGAAAAGAGCCGCAAAAACCGACAGACGGGGACGCTGCCTTAACCGCCGAAACCGTACAGGGTGCGCCCCTGCCTCTTCAGGGCGTACACCACGTCCATGGCGGTCACCGTCTTGCGCTTCGCGTGCTCCGTGTACGTCACCGCGTCGCGGATCACGTTCTCCAGGAACACCTTCAGCACGCCGCGCGTCTCCTCGTAGATCAGACCGGAGATGCGCTTCACGCCGCCTCGGCGCGCCAGGCGGCGGATCGCCGGCTTCGTGATGCCCTGGATGTTGTCACGCAGCACCTTGCGGTGCCGCTTGGCGCCACCCTTGCCGAGCCCCTTTCCTCCCTTGCCGCGGCCAGTCATCTTCTACGGTCGGTCGGCTCAAAAAAACAGCTAGTGTGTCAGGCAGCGGCGCGACGGCTCCTCTCCTCACGCTGGCGAGTCAGCTACAAACACGGCCCGGCCGGCGGCGGCCCCCCTATATAGACTCTGGCCGCCTTCCCCCACCACGCCGCACCGAGGGCATATAAGCGCGCGCCGCGCCCGCGCCCGCAGTTCTGCTGGTGCAGCGGTGCGGAGCGGACGTCCTGCGTAGCGCTCTGCAGCTAAGTCATCGGAAAGGAAAACCGGCGCGCGTATAGCAAAATTGTCGTGCCCGTTGTTATAACAGCGGCCAGAGCAAACTGTCGTTGTTGCGCGCGTCGGCCGACCCGACCGAAGTAGCCATGCGGACGAAGACACCGAGCGAGCCAGCACTCCCTCTCCCTTTCTTCATCCGGTTTCGGGGGGAAAATTGGATGGAGCTGCTCGGCCAACTTGAGTCTGCAGCGAAAGACGAAGTTCACTTCTCGACAGAAGACGACCACGCGCTTGTCCAAATCCGCGTGCAGAGCTGGGACGATTACGAGGCGCTGTCTCCTCTTCTAGAAGAGTATATTGTCCCAGCTCCGGACAAAGCGCGGCAGAAGACGACGGAGAAGATCACGAGGAAAAAGAAGACAACGGTCAAGGCGCTTCTGCGGGGGCTACCTTGGCTCTGCACGGAAGACATGTTACGCACCTGCCTGACACAAGCTGGCTTCGGCAATGTGGCGGCCAGGCTGCATAATAAGTCAAACAGAAGGAAGCCGCCGCTCTTCATCCTGACCGTAGACGCAGATGGGGACGGAGAGCAGAAGAACGGGAGCCAAGTGTTTGAGCTGTCTAAGCTCCTTGGCTTCCCAGTACAAGTCGAGACCCTACCAGCTGGCCTTGACACAGCACCGCAGTGCTACAAGTGTCAGGGGGAGGGTCATGTGGCAAAGCACTGCCGCAACAGGGAGAGGTGCGTGAAGTGTGCTGGCGAACACGCCAGCAAGGCCTGTCCGCTGGCGCGCGACGAAAAACCGACATGTGCCCGCTGTAACGGCCCACACGTCGCTAGCTGGAGGGGCTGCCCGGCCTTTCAGATCGGCAAGAACTCCAGCGAGAAGAAGAAGCAGGACGCAAGGCCAACGACCACGAGACGGAGAAGACGGAGGCGCAGGAACGCCAGGTCCGCGCCCGCGCCGCAAGAGCAGCAAGCGGCCCCCCTCCCTGCCGCGCTTCCGGCCCCCGCCGCCACCGGTGACAGGGGTGGTGGTGGGGGGCCCCGGCAGCGTGGCGGGGCGGTCGGGCAGACCGCTCCGGACCACCGAGGGAGCGGCAGCGCAGACGTAGGCAGACGCAGGGACATCGGCGCGGCACTGGAGGAAGCAGAAGCCAGATTCCGCACGGTGCTGCATGCCGAGATGGAGGCTGCCTGCCTGCACATTAGGGAGGCTTACTCCCATATGCTCGCAGGACAGCACGCGAAGACGGCAGTAGAGCGGACCACAAGCGAGGCTGACACGCAAACCGACGCCCGCCAACTGGAGGACCGAGCAGCGCAGACCTTCTCAACGAAGACCACCAGCCGGCCGGTGCAGACGGAGGCCGCGGTGGAAAAGAAGAAAAAGAAGACGACGGATCGCGGGACGACCACCGACGTCAACCCGCCGAAAGAGCAGCGTAGCGTGAATACGCAAACGCCGTATGAGAAGCCCAAGAAAGAGATGACGCCTCTGGAAAAGGAACTCGAACTATTCAGCTGGTTCTTCGAGTTCAACAGAGGAAGGATGGAAGCAGCAAAATCTAAAGGAGAAGCCACCTACATCCGGGAATGGCCAGCCTCTGACCCGGAAATAGTACCAATCGGTAACGAGGAGGACTTCTTCGAAAATGTGAGGCACAACCTGGACCATCACGTAAGAAGTTCGAAAGCGAAGATGGAGGCACTCAGCAGACGCGCCTCCGACAACAGCAGAAGAAGGAACGCAAAGTTTCACCGATAAACAGGTGGAAAAGAGAAGCCACAACCTGCTCCAACCGCGCCCTCGCGAAAGCCGGAGAGGCGCAGCAGCAGCGGCTGAGAAGGGCAAGTTGACCCTTCGATTGAGCCACCGTGAAGGAACCCAACACAAAAATTAAGAAAGAAGAAGAAGAGGTGGGAAACCACCAGCAGCTCTGGCCCAGGTTTCCGTGGTTCCCTGTTGGCTGTAAGGTAAATACCGGAGCTGTCCCCATGCCCACGGAATATTCCCAACTGGGAACAAATCTTCCCCCCCCCCTGAAAAATATAAGTTAAATCCCAATAAATGCAACAAAAATAAACGGTGCCCCAACAGAATAACCTACCAATCTGGCTGAAAAGGGCAAAGCGAGCCCTCTAACAGCCCGCCCTCCTCCATAAGAGGAGGGAATGAAAAGTATTAAAAAAAAAAAAAAAAAAAAAAAAAATAAAAAAAAAAAAAAATAAAAAAAAAAAAAAAAAAAAACCGCGCCCGCGCTACAGTTTTCGCCGAGAGGCCGTCCCGCACGCACCCTCGCTCGCTCGCTCGCTCGCCGCTCCGTTCTCGTCCGACATGGCCCGCACAAAGCAGACGGCCCGCAAGTCCACCGGCGGAAAGGCGCCGCGCAAACAGCTCGCCACCAAGGCGGCGAGGAAGAGCGCGCCCGCCACCGGCGGCGTCAAGAAGCCCCACCGCTACCGGCCCGGAACCGTCGCGCTCCGAGAAATCAGGCGCTACCAAAAGAGCACCGAGCTGCTCATCCGCAAGCTGCCCTTCCAGCGCCTCGTGCGAGAGATCGCACAGGACTTCAAGACCGACCTGCGCTTCCAGAGCTCCGCCGTCATGGCGCTGCAGGAAGCCAGCGAGGCCTACCTCGTCGGCCTCTTCGAAGACACCAACCTGTGCGCCATCCACGCCAAGCGCGTCACCATCATGCCCAAGGACATCCAGCTGGCGCGCCGCATCCGCGGCGAGCGCGCCTAAGCAAGCAAGCTGCTGGCGACTGACTGCACGACGCGCACAAAAACGGCCCTTTTCAGGGCCACTAACACCTCTCGAGAGCGAGCAAAAACATTGTCGTCGTCGTCGTCAAGTCGTTTCCTCTCTCTCTTTTTTTTTTTCCAGCCAACGGGCGGGCGGACGGACGTACGTCGGTGTCCTCCTTCCTTCCTTTGTGGCCGCCGCCGCCGACCGTCAAAAGCGCCCGCCCCCTCTTTTTGCCCCCCTCCTCGTCGCTCCCGCCAAAACAACGCGACCTACACATACAACATCGCATAACAACAAATAAGGGCCACTGCTGCTTGGCACAAAAACGACACGACACCAAATCATATGTGTGTGCGATATAATAATAATAATGTAAATAAAAATATTTTACGTGTGGCCTCCTCTCTCTCAGCTACCGACGCCAAAAAAAAAAAAAAAAACAAACCCAAAACAAAAACAAAAAGGCGAGCCCACAATTCGCACCATTTCTGTGGCCGCCGTCCAGGGGCGACACACGCAGGACAGGCCTCCTCTCTTTCGACATGTTTCACAACCCGAAACCAAATACAACAGAAAAGAAAAGGCGGCCGCCGCCACGCAACGGCACCAAATTTGTAACAAGCTTATCAATTTTTGCGTGGCGTGGCGTGGCCGCCAAAACAAGAGAACAACAACAACAAACCAAACCAAGACCACACTGCTGGGGCCGAACACCAGCACCACAGACAGTGTATACAACCAAAAACAACGGCGGGCGCGCGGCCGCGCTAGCGCTACTCCACGCACAACCCCCATCAAATCACGTCATACAACAAAAAGAGAGCGCGGGCGGGCGCGGCGGCCGCACCACACTCACCAGACACAGACCCACCCCCGCAACGACGCGCAACACGCATTGCTATAGATTTCTTTTCTTTTTCTTTCTGTGTGGCGCGGCAAAAACAAAAAAAGGCAAGCCAGGCGGCCACGCACGCGGCGCTCCAAACAGCAACAAAACGAAAAACAACTACCAATACACACTAAACTACTACTCCTCTCTCTCCCTGTCCCCTCCCCCCACAGGCCCGCTGTAAACAGCAACACGACAACTCAGCTCCTCGGCAAACATGTGATGGCCCTGAGAAGGGCCGTTTTGGGCGGCAACGCGCGACGACCGCGGCAGGCAGGCAGGCAGGACAGCCGCCGTGCCTGGCGGCGGCGACGCGCGCTTTGGCAGCTCGCCACTGCGTGGGGGGGACCGCAACCCAAACGGCTGCGCACTTTTCTCTGCTTTACTTCTTCTTCTTGGGCGACGCCTTCGCCTTCGACGGCGTCGTCGCCTTCTTGGGGCGGGGCGCCTTCGGCTTCTTCGTCGGGACCTTGGCAGCCTTCTTCGCCTTCGAGGGCGACTTGGCCTTGGCCGGCTTGGCCGCAGCAGCCTTCTTGGCCCCGGCGGGGGCGGCGGCGGCGGCGCCAGACGCCTTCTTGGCAGCGCCCGCCTTGCGCCCCGTAGCCGCCTTCACACCGCCAGCCTTCTTGGCGCCGGCAGCGCGGGCGCCCTTCTTCTCCTTGCTGGCCGCCGGAGCGGCGCGCCGCTTCTTGGCAGCGCCGGCGGCGCGCGCCTTGCCGCCCTCGGCCGAACCGCCGGCAGCTCCGCCTCCAGCCAGTTTAAACGAGCCGGACGCGCCCTTGCCCTTCGTCTGAACCAGCTCGCCGGCGACGACGGCCGACTTGAGGTACTTCTTGATAAACGGCGCCAGCTTCTCGGCGTCCAGCTTGTAGTGCGCCGCTATGTACTTCTTGATGGCCTGCAGCGACGACCCGCCGCGCTCCTTCAGGCTCTTGATGGCCGCCGTCACCATCTCAGAGGTGCGCGGGTGCGCAGGCTTGGCGCGCGGCTTCTTCGCAGACGCCGCCGCCGACTTGGCCTTCTTCGTCGTGCCCGTGGCCGCGGGGGCCGCAGCAGTCTCGTTCGTGGCCGCCTGATCCGCCATCTCCGTTCTTCAGCAGAGGAAAAAAGAGCGACAAAGACTCGGAGGAGAGACGACAAGCTGGCTGTGTGGCGCGCACGTACTACTCTACGCGGGCGCAGAGCGGCAGGGAATAATCGCGGCGCGCCCGCGCACCGCCAGTGTCGCGAGCGGGCGCGGACGGCCAAGAGAGCGGCCGCCACTCTGCGCGCCGCCGCGCGCCGCCTCGCGCGCTTGCTACGCTC
Organism: Locusta migratoria; assembly: GCA_026315105.1. NCBI lineage: Eukaryota > Metazoa > Arthropoda > Insecta > Orthoptera > Acrididae > Locusta > Locusta migratoria. The sequence goes on from JAOYRU010000770.1 coordinate 32,682, forward strand.
GCACGTCCGGCAGCGTGGCCGGCGTCGCCCCGCACCCGCGCCCACACCGCCCGCGCCATTCCGGCCACCAAGGATGGGGCTACCCGCTGGCCCGCTCGCGGCGCCCGCGCATCCCCACCGTCGTGCCGCAAAACGCCGCCAAAGTGCGCCTACCGCGCCAAACAGCCTGGCCACGCCCGCCGAGAATCGCCGCCCCCGCCCGAATGCCGCCCCCACGACCCCACCCAACGTACCGGCACAGTGCCCAAACCTTCGGCAACGCCTCCACACCGCCGCCCAGCCCGCCCTCCCCAAACGGCCGGCGGCGCGCGCCCCCAAAGCCAAGCGTGCGGCGATGACGGGCGTGCAAACCCGGCACCACCGGCCCATCGCCTCCCATCCGCCGCGTCCCGTGCGTGCGACACCCACCTGCCGCCGTCGCCACCCCCCCGTACGCCAGCCAGCCTCTCACCCTCGCCCACACACGTCCACGCAACACACACATTCCGCCACGTCGCCACACAAAAAAATTGTCGGCAAAAATGCCGCCGCGCGGCGCGCACCGCAGCCCGCCCCCAAACAGCCACGGAAAAAACCTGCACCCACACACACCCCACGCTACGGGACAAGGGCGTCCGCCCACCGCACGCCGGCACAAGCGCGCGCGCACACACACAGCAATAATTTGATTTGGGACGCGACACGCCAAAACCGACGGGCGTCCTCTCCTCCTACGAGGCGCGGCGCGCTTCCCCTCGACAACCTTCGGGGGACAGGGGACACACACAGCCCACCGCCCCGGTACGCTACGCGTGTGTTTTCTCTTCTCTCTTCTCCTCTTTTTCTTCTCTTCTTGCTGCTTTTGGTGCTTCCTCGTCTTTTTCTTCGTTTCCTTCCGTCTCCTTCTTTCCCCCGCCGACGCGCGCGACTACTCGACGCTAAACACCGTTCGGGGGTCGGTAACGCGTTTCGTTTTCGTTTCTTCTTTTTATTATTAAACAGCAAAAAACGTTACGTTTTCCATCGCAGCGCCCACACAGACAGGTTTTTTTTTTTCCCTCTCTCTCTCTTGTACGCGGCGTTTCCGGGCGCTACCAGACACCCCTTTTACGTTCGGTTAGGTTAGGTTAAGGAGGTTGCGCGTTAGGTTACGTTAGGTTAGGTTAAGGTTAACACTTCTTCAGAGGTTAGGTTAAGGAGGGGTTTGGGTTAGGTTAACGGGTTCAACGCACGTTGGGTTGGGTTAGGTTAGGTTAGGTCACAACCACACGTTAAAAAAAAAGGCTCACACGCGTTCAGGGGGAAACGTCACAGCGCCGTTACCCAGCCGACCACGTGCGCCGTTCGTTAAGCGGGGCCACGGGGCACAAGGCGGTCCCCGGCTGCCCGTTAAAACTTACAAGGGTTGCGCGGCGTCAACAGCGCTTCGTCTTGGCGCGCCCACACAAACCGCCCGCTCGTGCAGCCACAATTTCCCCGAAAAAAGAGGCGCGCCCACCCAACAGGCACACACAAAACAACACCGGAAAAAAACAACAAAAACAAACAACACACACACCAAAACGGGCGCGGCGGGCGGGCCCCGCCACAAAACTGCAACACCCCCCGCGGCCACGGGCTACCGACCGTGGCGCACACACACACACAAAAAAACCAACGGGCAATACCGGCCGCGCGACGTTCGCCTCAAAAACACTACACTCACCGCCACCCACCCAGCCTCCCCATTTGCCACGCGTCACAACACACAGTCGGCAACAGCAACGACAAAGACAAAACAGGGCAGGGCAGCACAGCACAGTCTGTCTGTCTGCTGCTGCCGCACCCCGAGCTCGCCGGTGCGGGCAACACACACACACCCATAGCCATTCCTCTCGCTTTTGGTTTCCTCCCTTGGGGGCCGGCCGTTCGTTCGTTCCTTCCTTCCTTCCACCCACCGCCTCCCCTCCAAAACAAGGGGCCGCCGCCAGCACAAACCACGACACACACACACACACACACACACCAGCCACAGCGGCGACCGCAGCCACGAAACTAGGGGGCCGCCTCATATTCGGACATACACTGTCAGGGGAACACACAAGAATACAAACCCAACAAGACAAGCGGCGGGACAAAAGAAAACAAACCATCGACCAAACGACTACCACCAAAAAATTGCACAAAGAGGACACAAGGCACACACAAAACGGACGACTGTTTCCTCGTGTCACACGACGACGACGCGGCCGCTCGCCCGCACCACAACATTACCCACCTTCCGTCCGTCTCGCCGCCGCCCAGCCAAAACAAGACGCGCTCCCTCTCTCCACAACCACGCGCCGCGGCAACCGCCCGCCAACGCCCTCTCCTGGCCGCAGCAACCCGCCGCCGCCAGGGGGCGCGCGCACACCGCCAACTTCGCGGCCGGCCGCTGCTCACAAAGCAAACGCGCCGCGCTCAAAACTCCGCCAAACAACGGAACTCGTATCGTCATATCTCTCTTCTGTTGGTGGGTTTTTCTTTCCTTTCTTTCTTTGGCCTTTCCTCTACTCTCTTCCTGTTCCCCAAGCGACAACGACAACCCAAAAAACCACCGCCCTCCGCAAAAGTAGCACGTCACCCACAGCCGAAAAACGCAAACAAATCCCGGGCCGCCTGCCTCCTCTCCCAGCCCCCATATATCCGAGCAACGCCGCGTCATATCGCCCCCCATCTCCGACGACGCGCACCCTCGCTCACAGCCAGCCCGCCCACGTATGTATATTCGACGCCACACACACACACAGACGCAAACCGCACAACAAAATTTGGCATCGCCATCGAAATAGGACAGTAATTAAAAAATAAATAAAATACAAACACAAACAAACAAGCCAAAACGGACACACAGAGGGCACGACAGACAATCCCGCTCTTCGGCTACAGACACATGTGGTGGCCCTGAAAAGGGCCGTTTTTTTGTTTCCGTGCACCCCCAAAGCACAGAGGCGGCAGCTTCTTTTTCGCCAATCACAGGAGAGAAAACAAGCAGCCGACCGCTCTACTTCGAGCTCGTGTACTTGGTCACCGCCTTGGTGCCCTCGCTCACGGCGTGCTTGGCCAGCTCGCCGGGCAGCAACAGCCGCACAGCGGTCTGGATCTCGCGGGACGTGATCGTCGACCGCTTGTTGTAGTGCGCCAGGCGCGACGCCTCGGCAGCAATGCGCTCGAAAATGTCGTTCACAAAGCTGTTCATGATGCTCATCGCCTTCGACGAGATGCCCGTGTCAGGGTGCACCTGCTTCAGCACCTTGTAAATGTAGATGGCATAGCTCTCCTTCCTCTTGCGCTTCTTCTTCTTGTCGCCCTTCGAGATATTCTTCTGCGCCTTGCCCGCCTTCTTCGCGGCCTTTCCACTAGTCTTGGGCGGCATCTCGTCAGCAGCAGCGATCCGTACCGTACAGCTCAGCGTCTCTCAGCACAGTGGCCCGCTGCGCAGATCGCATGTCATGATGGGCTTTAGCCCTTTCTTCTTCTGAAGGTCCGAAGGTTATCCTTCCTGCCTTCTGTCTCAGGTATGTCTTTTAAGAAATGGTGGACTTTAGTGCATACATGTGTGCCTGTTGGCAAAAGGATGATGGTTTTTGTGCTTACTTATTCGCCTATTGGCGAGACAGATGTTTGTAATGTCATTTATCACTGCCTGAATTGGCGTGTGGTGATGAGTTTTGGATGTTTATAATTGATTTCGAAGGCGTCGTGCCCTAACAGTGAAATTAGTTGGTGAGGTGAATTTTGCGTTAGTTCATAAAATCTAATTGTTCGTTCTTTGATGATTGATGTGATAAGGGGGATATTGAGTTCCTCCCTGATGCTATTGTTTGTTCTGAACCAGGGGGAATCCGTGATGATACGGAGTGCTTTGTTCTGAAGAACTTGTATTTTATTTAAGTGAATGTCAGCAGCTACCCCGTAGACCTCACAGCCATATAATAAAGATGGAAGTATCACCATTTTCCAGATCATGACTTTTACTATGGTGGTGAGCCCGTTACCCTTGAGGAGGGGGAACAGTTTGAACAGTTTGGCGGAACCTCGATTACATGACTCTGTGATGTGCAGATTCCACGTTAAAGATTTGTCAATTTTGAAACCTAAGTATTTTACGCTGTCGCTCCAGGGAAGGTCCCTTCCTTCCAGTTGTACTTGAAGGTTGGGTGGCCTCCTTCTGGTGGTGAACAGTATAGCCTGGCTTTTCTCGGTGTTTATTTTTATTTTCCAGATTGTGCACCACTGGGTTATTTCTTTCAGGTGTCTGGTTAAATTTAGTGTCATGTAATTGAGGTTCCGGTGAGAGCAGATTATTGCAGTATCATCTGCATAAAGGGCAATTTGGTTGCTGGGCCTTTTTGGCATATCGTTTGTGTATATGCTATATAGTACAGGGCCCAGGACTGAACCCTGAGGGACACCTGCTTCTATTGTTTTTATCCTACTTTTTGTTCTGTTCAAACTGACAAAGAAACTCCTGCCTCGAAGAAATGAGGCAAGGAGTTTGATTATATGGAGGGGGCAGTTATACTGGTGGAGCTTATATATTATTCCGTCATGCCAGACACGGTCGAAGGCTTTCTCTATGTCTAACATCACTGCTCCTGTGCTTTCTCTGTTCACCCTAGCACGACAGATATGCTCAATCACTCGGGTGGTCTGGGAAATGGTGCTATGTCCTGCACGAAAACCAAATTGTTCTGGAATAAGGATATTATTTGTTTCTAGGAAGGTTTGTAGCGTTGAAAGGATGAGTCGTTCTAGGACTTTGCCTAGGAAGGACAGTAACGAAATAGGGCGGTAATTTTGTGGAAAGACAGGATTTTTGTTGGGTTTTGGCAGGGTGATTACTTTGGCTGTTTTCCAAGGTTTAGGGAAGTAGGATAGTTGGAGGCAGGAGTTGTAAATAGTTGTTAGGTATTGGGTAGCTGTTGGGGGTAAGAGCTTAAGCTGTAGTGGCTTTATGCCATCGGGACCAGGGGATCGGGAGTTACCGAGCCCTGAGATGACTGAGCATACTGAGTGCTGGGAGACCGGCTGGAACTGTTCTTCATGGGGCTGGCGAAGTATTCTTCTCACTCTTCTTTCGACCATTTCCTCATGCTCGTCTGCATCGTCATCGTCGATGTTGTGAACGCGGAATTGTAGCTCCAGTGAGTCTGCCATAACTTCGGCTTTTTCTGGAGCTGTATAGACCAGGCCGTTTTCCCCATGCAGCGGTTTTATGGTTTTTATTGGGTCCCTCCTGCTTTTTACCAACCTCCATAATTTGTTGGGATTCTGTTGGGTGTGGAAGAGCTTTTGCACCCACAGAGCGCTTCTATATTCTTGGAGGTGTACTTTCAGTTCTTGTGCAAGGCTGTTCATGATTCTCCTATCTGCTGGGTCGCGGTACCGTTGCCATCTACGACGGAAGTGGTTCTTTGACCTTATTAGTTCTTGAATTTCTAGTGGAAGTTCGGTTCTATTGTTGTTTATTTGGTGTTTGGTTGTGGCCTGCTTATGACATTCGGTAATGATGTTAGTAAATTGTTCTATTGCCGCGTTAATTTGTGCTTTTGTGGTCATCTGTGGTACTTCTTCCGTATGGAGTCCCACTAAAGCCTTGTACATCTCCCAGTTTGTGTGGTAGCTGCATGGGGGCGGTTCCTGGTCCTCGTGTCTGGCATCGGTAAGTTCGAGAACGACAGGGTTGTGGTCTGAGTCCAGATCATTGATGACATTAATGTGGTTCTGCCAGGGGTTATTCCTGACTAGGTACACGTCCAAGATATCCGGTTGATGTTCCGGATTTCTTGGGAAGTGTGTAGGTTCATCAGGAGCAACTATGTTGATGTCGTTACGCCTTCTCAGGAGTTCGAGAAGGACTGGACCACTTCTGTTCTGGGCTCGACAACCCCATGCTCCATGCTTAGAGTTTAAGTCTCCACCTAGTATAACACTTTCACCGAGACCCATCAGTGCTTCCAGATCCAGAGGTGCTATCAGTTGCCCAGGAGGGTGGTAGGCTGCAACTAGGCAAATTTTTGTTTCCCTAAGTTGCAGTTCTACTGCAGTGGATTCTATCGTTGGTAAGTCTGGGGTGTCGATTTGTCTGTGGACAAATCTGTTTTTGACTAGAACAAGCGTGCCACCTTTTTGCCTGTCTAGTCGGTCAGTGCGGTAAATGCAGTAATTTCTGATGGTGAAGGTGTCTCCGGGTTTTAGATGCGTTTCATTGATGAGGGCTACGTCGATTGCGTAGTCATCAAGGAAATGCTCCAGGGAGAGTTTTTGAGTGGAGACGCCATCTGCGTTCCAATTTAAGATATGGATGGGTGCTAGGTGGCCTCTACGGGCCATCATTGAAGAAATTCATAGCTGCTGACATCAGTATCATAATTTTTGTTGTTGTGTCTGGTGCAGCTTTGAGCTGCTCCAAGATTGACTTTAACGTGGTCAGCAGTTTTGAAATGTTGAATCCCTGGAGTAGGGAGACAATTTCAAACAGCTGGGGGATTTGCTGCAGAAGTGATGAGGTGGAGGTGGTGGCATTGGGGGCAGATGGGTATGGCGTGAAAGCTGGGTGGTTCCACGCTGTTTGAAGGGGAGTGGTTGGTTTAGGCTGTTGGGCGTTTGCGCTTTTATTACGCAGAAGCGGGAAGTTGATGTTGTTCGCTGCTGGAGCGACTGGTTTTCTAGTGGTTGAGGCCTGGGTTTGTTTTGCCTGCATATTTGCCACAATGGCGAGATAGTGGGCGCATTTCCTGTAGTTCGCAGGGTGTTCACCCCCACAGTGTTTACATTTTGGTGGATCCTTTGCAGCTTTAGTGCAGAGCTTCGTGAAGTGATCCCCAGCGCACTTCACGCATTTCGGATTTACCGAACAGTTTCGGGAGCCGTGACCGTACTCCTGGCATCTGTAGCACTGGGTGGGTCCAGTGGGCCTCCTGTAAGATTCAACCCTGATTTTGGTATGCAAAAGATACTTCTGCCTGTAGATATTGGATGCATTCAACCCCTTAACTAAGGTGACTATGTAATTTGGGATATCCTTTGTTGTTATTTCCCCCCCTTCTGATCGTTCGTGTTTCTTCATTTGTACAGTTTCGTGTACTGTATAGCCTTCGTATTGGAGAGCTTCTGTTACGTCTCTCGGATCTACTGTGGGCGGGAGGTCTTTTATTACTACTTTCTGGAGCTTTTTGGGCTCCAGATCGTATGTATGATATTGCAGTTTCTTTTGGTTCAGCGCAGAGAGAAAGTATTTAAAATCTGCTGCGTTTGATAGTTGGTAGGTCATTTTCCCATTTTTGTAGTTACATTTGCATGTCTCCGTGAGGTATGGTTTGATTTCATTTAAGAGTTTTAGATAGTCAGGTGCATCGTGCACAATAATTGGGGGGACTCTGTTTTGTTTGCCCTGGTTGGGCGGGTTAGTTTGCGAGGATGGTCCTGCAATTTTGGGGTTGGAAACGTCGGTTTCAAGTGCTTGGAACCGATTTTCCACTGGTATGTTTGGCAAGTGGGATGGTTCTAGCTCCATGTTCTCTTCAGGAGAACTTGTTTGACTGTTTTCAGCCATGAGGGCCTGCCTTTTCGACCCTGGTTCGGCTGAGTCTGTGTTTAGGGGATCCAATTGGTCGGTTTCACGCAAGGATTTGCGTGTTTTTATCATGCTATGAGTGCCCTGTGGGCAGTCACAGCGATATGCTATGGGACTTTTTCCTGTGGAGGCTACCTGAGACAGTTGGCAGGGAAGGAGTGCCGTCAGACTTTGCTCTGGGTCTGCCAGGTTCATGTGGTTAGCATGAAGAGCTGGCCCTGTTCTACACAGCCGCGGGTCACCGGGCAGCGCCACGGGCCCTGGACTGGATAAAGTCCCTACTTCTGTTGGTGGAGGCAGAGTGGGAGCTCTGCCGAGCAATGTACTGACGTCGGGAGTCGTCAACGTTACCTCTCGACGTGTTGATTCTACGGCAGCAGAATCGCTTCCTACATTCCTGCCGACTGCCAGCGGCAGCACAGCGGTCGTCTGGACAAAGGCGCGCGTCCGCGTGGCCGGCCGGAACCGGTCGCGCCGGGCGAAGGTGGAGCGCGGACAAAGGCGGCGAGCGAGGCGAGCGGCGGACCAGGTACACGTGCTCTCCGTTCGGCAGCTAAGCTCAGAATGCCCGCCCGCTGCGCGCCCGCCGCGCGCCCTTTATAAAAGCTCGCCCGCTTCCCACCGCCGACCAATGGGGAGCGCGCGCAACCGGCCGCCGCACCCGAGGCCATAAAGGGGGGCGACCCGCCGCCAGCCGCGTTCACTCAGCTGCTCGACTCGCTGCGGGTCGGATCTTCGCTACTACAGCTCTCGTCTCGCACCGACTTCCACAACCAGCCATGTCCGGACGCGGAAAGGGCGGCAAAGTCAAGGGAAAGTGAAAGTCCCGCTCCAGCCGGGCAGGACTCCAGTTCCCGGTCGGCAGAATCCACAGGCTGCTGCGAAAGGGAAACTACGCCGAGCGCGTCGGCGCCGGAGCGCCAGTCTACCTGGCCGCCGTCATGGAGTACCTCGCCGCTGAGGTGCTCGAGTTGGCCGGCAACGCGGCGCGCGACAACAAGAAGACGCGCATCATCCCGCGCCACCTCCAGCTCGCCATCCGCAACGACGAGGAGCTCAACAAGCTCCTGTCGGGCGTCACCATCGCACAGGGCGGTGTCCTGCCCAACATCCAGGCCGTCCTGCTGCCAAAGAAGACCGAGAAGAAGGCATAAACAGCCAGCCAGCCTCCCCCTCCCTCGTGGTCGCAAAGCGCGCGCCGTGCCGTGTCGTGTGGTGGTGCCAGTCTCCTGCCTGGCACCCCACCCCACCCCACCCGCCCGCCCGCGCGCCGCGGTCTGTGCACAATCGGCCCTTTTCAGGGCCACCATACACCTTTCGGCAAACAGAGCAAAATTAATCGGTCGTCCGTCTACGACTGAAACCTACCTAACCTAACCTACGCTACGACGCTTGGGGGGCGGCGCGAATATCGCGGCTTCACGCACCCCCGGCCACCCGTCACAGGTGGTCCTGCCACAAACAGACCACGGCGACGGAAAAACAAACAAAAAGAGACCAGACCAGCACAAAAGAAACACTAGTATATATGCACGCTACTAGAGGTAGGGGCGCCCGCGTCAACACACGCCGCGCTTTTACCCCCCCGTTGCCGACAGTGTGGCGCGCGCGCGCGCGCGCACGCACACAACCGCGGGGGCAACAAACACAAACACAAAACGCGAGGAGAGCCACGAAATCAATCCATGGACGACAAACAGCGGCTGCTGGCTGGCTGGCTGGCCGGCCGCCGCGCGTCTTCGGAAGGGACGCCACACACACACCTTTTTTTTTTTTTTTTTTTTTTTCTTCTTTTTCTTTTTTCGCCGTCCTTTCTTTCTTTACCACCAATCCCTCCCTCCCTCCTCTCTCTCGGCCGCATCCCACACACACCACCGGGCACCATCCGTCGCAACAGCAACCACATCACACGCTCGCTCGCGAAAACAATAATAAAATACGAAAAGGGCCCCCCCAAAACACAACTAAAATATATATTATAATACCTAACGGAGGAAACACCTCCTCTCTCTCAACAAAAAACAACAAACGACGACACGACTACAACTTTGCACTTTCTCTCGAACACAAGTGTGGTGGCCCTGAAAAGGGCCGTTTTGTCGCCTCCTCCTCCTTTCCCCGCCCACCCGCGCCTTCCGCCCTGCCACAACAGACAAGACGGACGCGCGCGGGGGGGAACACTGTTTTGTTGTTCTTTCTTTTTTTCGTTCGCCCCCATGGCAGTGGCAGGCAGGGAAAAGAGCCGCAAAAACCGACAGACGGGGACGCTGCCTTAACCGCCGAAACCGTACAGGGTGCGCCCCTGCCTCTTCAGGGCGTACACCACGTCCATGGCGGTCACCGTCTTGCGCTTCGCGTGCTCCGTGTACGTCACCGCGTCGCGGATCACGTTCTCCAGGAACACCTTCAGCACGCCGCGCGTCTCCTCGTAGATCAGACCGGAGATGCGCTTCACGCCGCCTCGGCGCGCCAGGCGGCGGATCGCCGGCTTCGTGATGCCCTGGATGTTGTCACGCAGCACCTTGCGGTGCCGCTTGGCGCCACCCTTGCCGAGCCCCTTTCCTCCCTTGCCGCGGCCAGTCATCTTCTACGGTCGGTCGGCTCAAAAAAACAGCTAGTGTGTCAGGCAGCGGCGCGACGGCTCCTCTCCTCACGCTGGCGAGTCAGCTACAAACACGGCCCGGCCGGCGGCGGCCCCCCTATATAGACTCTGGCCGCCTTCCCCCACCACGCCGCACCGAGGGCATATAAGCGCGCGCCGCGCCCGCGCCCGCGCTACAGTTTTCGCCGAGAGGCCGTCCCGCACGCACCCTCGCTCGCTCGCTCGCTCGCCGCTCCGTTCTCGTCCGACATGGCCCGCACAAAGCAGACGGCCCGCAAGTCCACCGGCGGAAAGGCGCCGCGCAAACAGCTCGCCACCAAGGCGGCGAGGAAGAGCGCGCCCGCCACCGGCGGCGTCAAGAAGCCCCACCGCTACCGGCCCGGAACCGTCGCGCTCCGAGAAATCAGGCGCTACCAAAAGAGCACCGAGCTGCTCATCCGCAAGCTGCCCTTCCAGCGCCTCGTGCGAGAGATCGCACAGGACTTCAAGACCGACCTGCGCTTCCAGAGCTCCGCCGTCATGGCGCTGCAGGAAGCCAGCGAGGCCTACCTCGTCGGCCTCTTCGAAGACACCAACCTGTGCGCCATCCACGCCAAGCGCGTCACCATCATGCCCAAGGACATCCAGCTGGCGCGCCGCATCCGCGGCGAGCGCGCCTAAGCAAGCAAGCTGCTGGCGACTGACTGCACGACGCGCACAAAAACGGCCCTTTTCAGGGCCACTAACACCTCTCGAGAGCGAGCAAAAACATTGTCGTCGTCGTCGTCAAGTCGTTTCCTCTCTCTCTTTTTTTTTTTTTTCCAGCCAACGGGCGGGCGGACGGACGTACGTCGGTGTCCTCCTTCCTTCCTTTGTGGCCGCCGCCGCCGACCGTCAAAAGCGCCCGCCCCCTCTTTTTGCCCCCCTCCTCGTCGCTCCCGCCAAAACAACGCGACCTACACATACAACATCGCATAACAACAAATAAGGGCCACTGCTGCTTGGCACAAAAACGACACGACACCAAATCATATGTGTGTGCGATATAATAATAATAATGTAAATAAAAATATTTTACGTGTGGCCTCCTCTCTCTCAGCTACCGACGCCAAAAAAAAAAAAAAAAACAAACCCAAAACAAAAACAAAAAGGCGAGCCCACAATTCGCACCATTTCTGTGGCCGCCGTCCAGGGGCGACACACGCAGGACAGGCCTCCTCTCTTTCGACATGTTTCACAACCCGAAACCAAATACAACAGAAAAGAAAAGGCGGCCGCCGCCACGCAACGGCACCAAATTTGTAACAAGCTTATCAATTTTTGCGTGGCGTGGCGTGGCCGCCAAAACAAGAGAACAACAACAACAAACCAAACCAAGACCACACTGCTGGGGCCGAACACCAGCACCACAGACAGTGTATACAACCAAAAAAACAACGGCGGGCGCGCGGCCGCGCTAGCGCTACTCCACGCACAACCCCCATCAAATCACGTCATACAACAAAAAGAGAGCGCGGGCGGGCGCGGCGGCCGCACCACACTCACCAGACACAGACCCACCCCCGCAACGACGCGCAACACGCATTGCTATAGATTTCTTTTCTTTTTCTTTCTGTGTGGCGCGGCAAAAACAAAAAAAGGCAAGCCAGGCGGCCACGCACGCGGCGCTCCAAACAGCAACAAAACGAAAAACAACTACCAATACACACTAAACTACTACTCCTCTCTCTCCCTGTCCCCTCCCCCCACAGGCCCGCTGTAAACAGCAACACGACAACTCAGCTCCTCGGCAAACATGTGATGGCCCTGAGAAGGGCCGTTTTGGGCGGCAACGCGCGACGACCGCGGCAGGCAGGCAGGCAGGACAGCCGCCGTGCCTGGCGGCGGCGACGCGCGCTTTGGCAGCTCGCCACTGCGTGGGGGGGACCGCAACCCAAACGGCTGCGCACTTTTCTCTGCTTTACTTCTTCTTCTTGGGCGACGCCTTCGCCTTCGACGGCGTCGTCGCCTTCTTGGGGCGGGGCGCCTTCGGCTTCTTCGTCGGGACCTTGGCAGCCTTCTTCGCCTTCGAGGGCGACTTGGCCTTGGCCGGCTTGGCCGCAGCAGCCTTCTTGGCCCCGGCGGGGGCGGCGGCGGCGCCAGACGCCTTCTTGGCAGCGCCCGCCTTGCGCCCCGTAGCCGCCTTCACACCGCCAGCCTTCTTGGCGCCGGCAGCGCGGGCGCCCTTCTTCTCCTTGCTGGCCGCCGGAGCGGCGCGCCGCTTCTTGGCAGCGCCGGCGGCGCGCGCCTTGCCGCCCTCGGCCGAACCGCCGGCAGCTCCGCCTCCAGCCAGTTTAAACGAGCCGGACGCGCCCTTGCCCTTCGTCTGAACCAGCTCGCCGGCGACGACGGCCGACTTGAGGTACTTCTTGATAAACGGCGCCAGCTTCTCGGCGTCCAGCTTGTAGTGCGCCGCTATGTACTTCTTGATGGCCTGCAGCGACGACCCGCCGCGCTCCTTCAGGCTCTTGATGGCCGCCGTCACCATCTCAGAGGTGCGCGGGTGCGCAGGCTTGGCGCGCGGCTTCTTCGCAGACGCCGCCGCCGACTTGGCCTTCTTCGTCGTGCCCGTGGCCGCGGGGGCCGCAGCAGTCTCGTTCGTGGCCGCCTGATCCGCCATCTCCGTTCTTCAGCAGAGGAAAAAAGAGCGACAAAGACTCGGAGGAGAGACGACAAGCTGGCTGTGTGGCGCGCACGTACTACTCTACGCGGGCGCAGAGCGGCAGGGAATAATCGCGGCGCGCCCGCGCACCGCCAGTGTCGCGAGCGGGCGCGGACGGCCAAGAGAGCGGCCGCCACTCTGCGCGCCGCCGCGCGCCGCCTCGCGCGCTTGCTACACAGTCCGAGTCGGGCAGCCGTAGCGAACGCCACGCTGCACGAGCGCTCCGTATGCCCGCCAAGGTAAACACGCGCGGCGGGGCTAAGTCCCGCCTCATTACCGTCTTGGAACTTCTGGCGGCTGAAGCACTGGACGAAGACCGCAAGAGGCGCCCTCGTAGTCGACCCACGCAGTGTTTCAACTGTCAGAAGCTGGGACATGTTGCCAAGTATTGCACGGCCGCTCCGGCGTGCATGAAATGCGGCCTTGCACACGACACCCGCGAGTGTACGTCACCACGCGATGCGCCGCGCAAATGCGCGAATTGCGGCGGCTCGCACGCCGCGAGTTACCGCAAATGCGAATATAAACTCAACTGGAGACGCCCCCGGAATCGGAAGCGGGTCAAGACCCGTCAGGTCGACGCAGCAGTCCCGGTGGCGGCGTCGAACCGGCCGTCCCCTGCCCGTGTCGGGTCGGGGGGTGTGGTCGATCGACGTGGCGCTGTGTCGGCCGCCACGGATGACGCCATGGCTGCGCTGTCGGCTGCTGTTGCGGCTGAGCGCGCTGCCTGGGCACAAGAACTGGCTGCTGTCCGTGAAGAATTGGCCAGCCTTCGCGAAGAAGTTCGGAGGCTACGAGAGGCGTCGCTCCCTGCTCCCTCCTACGTGGAGGTGCGGGCGGGAGTTGACGCGTCGACTCAGACCGACGTTCCCGCTTCGCCTGTGTCGGCTCCGGCGATTGTGGGACTCTCTCCTGGCGCTGCAACGCCCCCTCACGCCCTGGCACAACCTGCAACGGCGGTCGCTGCCATGGAAGTGTGCTTCGAAGACGCTGGTGCGCCTGTCGCCCCCGTCCCCTCTTCTGAGGGTTCGGGTTCGTCTCGCGCATCTTCCGGCGCCGGGGACGTGGTCCACCAGCACGAAGAAGACCACCTACCTTTTCCGCGCGGCAACCGTGTCGCGCCGACCCTGTTGAAGATCTTCACGTCTATAAGGGATGGAAGTTATCCCCACTGGGATAATCCGTTTCCCTTTATGTCGCCAGACCTCAGGCCTCACTTGCCGTGTCCAAAGGTGGATATCGCAGACGCTGCTCTTGTAGCTCTTCAAGCCATGCCTCCTCCGTATGATCAAATCGATCTACGGTTGCTGACTTCTTTCCCGATCTTCACACGTTTCCAGTGGGACACCCTGCTCCGAGATCTTCTTCTTGACAAAGTTGGTCAAGATTGGCGGGGCATTGATACGCTCAAGCCGCCCCGTACGAACGACCCGGAAATGATGGTGATCCCGCAGAGAGCTACTCCAGAGCCTTCACGTCGTCGTCAGCGAAATCGTCGCTGATGAACGTTTCGACGCGCCGACTGATAAGATTCGTCGACGCTTCT
>JAOYRU010000771.1:0-64639 GCA_026315105.1 Locusta migratoria
AGTTGCAATGGGCCGCTGGGCGCCTGGTAACCACGATTCAGCGGTTCTGACACTGATTGCCACTACCTTAATTTTCTCGGCAGAATGTTTTTAATTTGCTGTTTCGTAATGGTAGTGCAGTATATTCGCCGTATTGTTTAAGTAAAATAGTCCTATTTTCAAGGAGGAGATGATTTTGGATGTATATAGTTGCAATAAGCCGCTGGGCGTCTGGTGCACGAATCACCGGTATTGACACCGATAGTCACTGCCTTCATTTTCTCGGCAGAATGTTATATTTTGCTGTTTCTTAATAGTAATGCAGTATATTCGCCGTTTGTTTAAGTAAAATATTCATATTTTCAAGGAGGAGATGATTTTGGATGTATATAGTTGCAATGGGCCGCTGGGCGCGTGGTAACCACGATTCAGCGGTTTTGACACTTATAGCCACTACCTTCATTTTCTCGGCAGAATGGTTTTACTTTGCTGTTTCTTCATGGTAATGCAGTATATTCGCCGTTTGTTGAAGTAAAGTAGTCATATTTTCAAGGAGGAGATGATTTTGGATGTATATAGCTGCAATGGGCCGCTGGGCGCCTTAACCACGATTCAGCTGTTTTGACACTTATAGCCACTACCTTCATTTTCTCGGCAGAATGTTTTATTTTGCTGTTTCTGAATGGTAATACAAGTATATTCGCTGTTTGTTTAAGTAAAATAGTCTTATTTTCTAGGAGGAGATGATTTTGGATGTATATAGTTGCAATGGGCCGGTGGGCGACTGGTGCACGAATCACTGGTTTTGACACCGATAGCCACTACCTTCATTTTCTCGGCAGAATGTATTTACTTTGCTGTTTCCTTCATGGTAATGCAGTATATTCGCCGTTTGTTGAAGTAAAGTAGTCATATTTCAAGGAGGAGATGATTTTTGGATGTAATATAGCTGCAATGGGCCGCTGGGCGCCTAGTAACCACGATTCAGCGGTTTTGACACTTATAGCCACTACCTTCATTTTCTCGGCAGAATATTTTATTTTGCTGTTTCTTGAATGGTAATACAGTATATTCGCTGTTTGTTTAAGTAAAATAGTCATATTTTCAAGGAGGAGATGATTAGGGAGTATATAGTTGCAAATGGGCCGGTGGGCGTCTGGTGCATGAATCACCGGTTTTCACAACCGATAGCCACTATCTTCATTTTCTCGGCAGAATGTTTTATTTTGCTGTTTCTTAATGGTAATGCAGTATTATTCGCCGTTTGTTTTAAGTAAAATAGTCATATTTTCAAAGAGGAGATGATTTTGGGATGTATATAGTTGCAATGGGACGCTGGGCGCCTGGCAAACACGATTCTGCGGTTTAGACAATAATAGCCACTACCTTCATTTTCTCGGCAGAATGTTTTATTTTGCTGTTTCTGAATGGTAATGCAGTATATTCGCCGTTTGTTTAAGTAAAATAGTCATATTTTCGAAGGAGGAGATGATTTTGGATGTATATAGTTCCAATGGGCCGGTGGGCGTCTGGTGCACGAATCACCGGTTTTGACACCGATAGCCACTACCTTCATTTTCTCGGCAGAATGTTTTATTTTGCTGTTTCTTAATGGTAATGCAGTATATTTCGCCGTTTGTTTAAGTAAAATAGTTAATATTTTCAAGGAGGAGATGATTTTGGATGTATGTAGTTGCAATGGGCCGGTGGGCGTCTGGTGCACGAATCACCGGTTTTGACACCCGATAGTCACTACCTTCATTTTCTCGGCAGAATGTTTTATTTTGCTGTTTCTGAATGGTAATGCAGTATATTCGCCGTTTGTTTTAGTAAAATAGTCATATTTTTCGAGGAGGAGATGATTTTGGATGATATAGTTGCAATGGGCCGCTGGGCGCCAGGTAACCACGATTCAGCGGTTTTGACACTTATAGCCACTACCTTCATTTTCTCGGCAGAATGTTTTATTTTGCTGTATCTTAATGGTAATGCAGTATATTCGCCGTTTGTTTAAGTAAAATAGTCATATTTTCAAGGAGGAGATGATTTTGGATGTATATAGTTGCAATTGCCGTAGGGCGTCTAGTGCACGAATCACCGGTTTTGACACCGGTAGCCACTTGCCATCATTTTTCTCAGCAGAATGTTTTATTTTGCTGTTTCTGAAAGGTAATACAGTATATTCCGCCGTTTGTTTAAGTAAAATAGTCATATTTTCAAAGAGGAGATGATTTTGGATGTATATAGTTTGCAATGGGCCGGTGGGCGACTGGTGCACGAATCACTGGTTTTCGACACCGATAGCCACTACCTTCATTTTCTCGGCAGAATGTTTTACTTTGCTGTTTCTTCATGGTAATGCAGTATATTCGCCGTTTGTTGAAGTAAAAGTAGTCATATTTTCAAGGAGGAGATGATTTTGGATGTATATAGTTGCAATGGGACGCTGGGCGCCTGGCAAACACACGATTCTGCGGTTTTAGACAAATAATTAGCCACTACCCTTCATTTTCTCGGCAGAATGTTTTATTTTTGCTGTTTCTGAATTGGTAATGCAGTATATTCCCCGTTTGTTTAAGTAAAATAGTCATATTTTCGAGGAGGAGATCGATTTTGGATGTATATAGTTCCAAATGGGCCGGTGGGCGTCTGGTGCACGAATCACCGGTTTTTGACCACCATAAAGCCACTACCTTCATTTTTCTCGGCAGAATGTTTTATTTTTGCTGTTTCTTAATGGTAATGCAGTATATTCGCCGTTTGTTTAAGTAAAATAGTAATATTTTCAAGGAGGAGATGATTTTGGATGTATGTAGTTGCAATGGGCCGGTGGGCGTCTGGTGCACGAATCACCGGTTTTGACACCGATAGCCACTACCTTCATTTTCTCGGCAGAAGAATCACCGTTTTGACACCTGATAGCCACTACCTTCATTTCTCGGCAGAATGTTTTATTTTGCTGTTTCTTAATGGT
Organism: Locusta migratoria; assembly: GCA_026315105.1. Lineage (NCBI taxonomy): Eukaryota > Metazoa > Arthropoda > Insecta > Orthoptera > Acrididae > Locusta > Locusta migratoria. The sequence continues at coordinate 2,954 of JAOYRU010000771.1, forward strand.
AATGCAGTATATTCGCCGTATGTTTAAGTAAAATAGTCATATTTTCAAAGAGGAGATGATTTTGGGACGTATATAGTTGCAATGGGCCGGTGGGCGTCTGGTGCACACGAATCACATGTTTGACACCGATAGTCACTACCTTCATTTTCTCGCGGAGAATGTTTTATTTTGCTGTTTCTGTATGGTAATGCAGTATATTCGCCGTTTGTTTGAGTAAAATAGGCATATTTCTCAAGTAGGAGATCACTTTGGATGTATATTAGTTGCAATGGGCAGCTGGGCGCCTGGAAACCACTATTCAGCAGCGTTTTGACACTTATAGCCACTAGAATGATTTATTTTGCTGTTTCTTAATGGTAATGCGCGTATATTCGCCGTTTTGTTTAAGTAAAATAGTCATATTTTCAAGGAGGAGATGATTTTGGATGTATATAGTTGCAATGGGGCCGCTGGGCGCCCTGGTAACCACGAGTTCAGCGGTTTGACACTGATTGCCACTACCTTAATTTTCTCGGCAGAATGTTTTATTTTGCTGTTTCGTAATGGTAATCCAGTATATTCGCCATTTGTATGAGTAAAATAGTCTGATTTTCACGGAGGAGATGATTTTGGATGTATATAGTTGCAATGGGCCGCTGGGCGCCTGGTAACCACGATTCAGCGCGTTTTGACACTAATTGCCACTACATTCATTTTCTCGGCAGAATGTTTTATTTTGCCTGTTTCTGAATGGTAATGCAGTATATTCGCCGTTGTTTAAGTAAAATAGTCATATTTTCAAGGAGGAGAGTGATTTTGGATGTATATAGTTCCAATGGGCCGCTGGGCGCCTGGTAACCACGATTCAGCGGTTCTGACACTGATTGCCACTACCTTAATTTTCGCAGCAGAATGTTTTATTTTTGTTGTTTCGTAATGGTAATACAGTATATTCGCCGTTTGTTTAAGTACAATAGTCATATTTTCAAGGAGGAGATGATTTTGGATTATATAGTTGCAAATAAGCCGCTGGGCGTCTGGTGCACTGAATCACCAGTTTTGACACCGATAGTCACTACCTTCATTTTCTCGGCAGAATGTTTTATTTTGCTGTTTCTTAATGGTAATGCAGTATATTCGCCGTTTGTTGAAGTAAAATAGTCATATTTTCAAGGAGGAGATGATTTTGGATGTATAATAGTTGCAATGGGCCGGGTGGGCGTCTTGGTGCACGAATCACCGGTTTTGAAAACCGATAGTCACTACCTTCATTTTCTCGGCCAGAATGTTTTATTTTGCTGTTTCTTCATGTAATGCAGTATATTCGCCGTTAGTTGAAGTAAAATAGTCATATTTTCAAGGAGGAGTTGATTTTGGATGTATATAGCTGCAATGGGCCGCTGTGCGCCTAGTAACGACGATTCAGCGGTATTGTCACATATAGCCACTACCTTCATTTCTAGGCAGAATGTTTTATTTGCTGTTTCTAATGGTAATTACAGTATATTCGGCGTTTGTTAGAGTAAAATAGTCATATTTTCAAGGAGGAGATGATTTTGGATGTATATAGTTGCAATGGGCCGCTGGGCGCCTGGTAACCACGACTTCAGCGGTTCTGACACTGATTGCCACTCACCTTAATTTTCTCGGCAGAATGTTTTAATTTGCTGTTCGTAATGAGTAGTGCAGTATATTCGCCGTTTGTTTAAGTTAAAATAGTCCTATTTTCAAGAGGAGATGATTTTGGATGTATATAGTTGCAATAAGCCGCTGGGCGTCTGGTGCACGAATCACCGGTATTGACACCAGATAGTCACTGCCTTCATTTTCTCGGCAGAATGTTATATTTTGCTGTTTCTTAATAGTAATGCAGTATATTCGCCGTTTGTTTAAGTAAAATATTCATATTTCAAGGAGGAGATGATTTTGGATGTATATAGTTGCAATGGACCGCTGGGCGCGTGGTAACCCACGATTCAGCGGTTTTGACACTTATAGCCACTACCTTCATTTTCTCGGCAGAATGTTTTACTTTGCTGTTTCTTCATGGTAATGCAGTATATTCGCCGTTTGTTGAAGTAAAGTAGTCATATTTTCAAGGAGGAGATGATTTTGGATGTATATAGCTGCAATGGGCCGCTGGGCGCCTTAACCACGATTCAGCTGTTTTGACACTTATAGCCACTACCTTCATTTCTCTCGGCAGATGTTTTATTTTGCTGTTTCTGAATGGTAATACAGTATATTCGCTGTTTGTTTAAGTAAAATAGTCTTATTTTCTAGGAGGAGATGATTTTGGATGTATATAGTTGCATGGGCCGGTGGCGACTGGTGCACAGAATCACTGGTTTTGACACCGATAGCCACTACCTTCATTTTCTCGGCAGAATGTTTTACTTTTGCTGTTTCTTCATGGTAATGCAGTATATTCGCCGTTTGTTGAAGTAAAGTAGTCATATTTTCAAGGAGGAGATGATTTTGGATGTATATAGCTGCAATGGCCGCTGGGCGCCTAGTAACCACGATTCAGCGGTTTTGACACTTATAGCCACTACCTTCATTTCTCGGCAGAATATTTTATTTTGCTGTTTCTGAATGGTAATACAGTATATTCGCTGTTGTTTAAGTAAAATAGTCATATTTTCAAGGAGGAGATGATTAGGGAGTATATAGTTGCAATGGGCCGGTGGGCGTCTGGTGCATGAATCACCGGTTTTCACACCGATAGCCACTATCTTCATTTCTCGGCAGAATGTTTTATTTTGCTGTTTCTTAATGGTAATGCAGTATATTCGCCGTTTGTTTAAGTAAAATAGTCATATTTTCAAAGAGGAGATGATTTTGGATGTATATAGTTGCAATGGGACGCTGGGCGCCTGGCAAACACGATTCTGCGGTTTAGACAATAATAGCCACTACCTTCATTTTCTCGGCAGAATGTTTCTATTTTGCTGTTTCTTGAATGGTAATGCAGTAAATTCGCCGTTTGTTTAAGTAAAATAGTCATATTTTCGAGGAGGAGATGATTTTGGATGTATAAAGTTCCAATGGGCCGGTGGGCGTCTGGTGCAACGAATCACCGGTTTTGACACCGATAGCCACTACCTTCATTTTCTCGGCAGAATGTTTTATTTTGCTGTTTCTTAATGGTAATGCAGTATATTCGCCGTTTGTTAAGTAAAATAGTAATATTTTCAAGGAGGAGATGATTTGGATGTATGTAGTTGCAATGGGCCCGGTGGGCGTCTGGTGACACGAATCACCGTTTTGACACCTGATAGTCACTACCTTCATTTTTCTCGGCAGAATGTTTTATTTTGCTGTTTCTGAATGGTAATGCAGTATATTCGCCGTTTGTTTTAGTAAGCAGTATATTCGCCGTTTGTTTTAGTAAAATAGTCATATTTTCGAGGAGGAGATGATTTTGGATGAATATAGTTGCAATGGGCCGCTGGGCGCCAGGTAACCACGATTCAGCGGTTTTGACACTTATAGCCACTACCTTCATTTTCTCGGCAGAATGTTTTATTTTGCTGTATCTTAATGGTAATGCAGTATATTCGCCGTTTGTTTAAGTAAAATAGTCATATTTTCAAGGAGGAGATGATTTTGGATGTATATAGTTGCAATTGCCGTAGGGCGTCTAGTGCACGAATCACCGGTTTTGACACCGGTAGCCACTGCCATCATTTTCTCAGCAGAATGTTTTATTTTGCTGTTTCTGAAAGGTAATACAGTATATTCGCCGTTTGTTTAAGTAAAATAGTCATATTTTCAAAGAGGAGATGATTTTGGATGTATATAGTTGCAATGGGCCGGTGGGCGACTGGTGCACGAATCACTGGTTTTGACACCGATAGCCACTACCTTCATTTTCTCGGCAGAATGTTTTACTTTGCTGTTTCTTCATGGTAATGCAGTATATTCGCCGTTTGTTGAAGTAAAGTAGTCATATTTTCAAGGAGGAGATGATTTTGGATGTATATAGTTGCAATGGGACGCTGGGCGCCTGGCAAACACGATTCTGCGGTTTAGACAATAATAGCCACTACCTTCATTTTCTCGGCAGAATGTTTTATTTTGCTGTTTCTGAATGGTAATGCAGTATATTCCCCGTTTGTTTAAGTAAAATAGTCATATTTTCGAGGAGGAGATGATTTTGGATGTATATAGTTCCAATGGGCCGGTGGGCGTCTGGTGCACGAATCACCGGTTTTGACACCATAAGCCACTACCTTCATTTTCTCGGCAGAATGTTTTATTTTGCTGTTTCTTAATGGTAATGCAGTATATTCGCCGTTTGTTTAAGTAAAATAGTAATATTTTCAAGGAGGAGATGATTTTGGATGTATGTAGTTGCAATGGGCCGGTGGGCGTCTGGTGCACGAATCACCGGTTTTGACACCGATAGCCACTACCTTCATTTTCTCGGCAGAATGTTTTATTTTGCTGTTTCTTAATGGTAATGCAGTATATTCGCCGTATGTTTAAGTAAAATAGTCATATTTTCAAAGAGGAGATGATTTTGGACGTATATAGTTGCAATGGGCCGGTGGGCGTCTGGTGCACGAATCACATGTTTTGACACCGATAGTCACTACCTTCATTTTCCTCGGGAGAATGTTTTATTTTGCTGTTTCTGTATGGTAATGCAGTATATTCGCCGTTTGTTTGAGTAAAATAGGCATATTTCTCAAGTAGGAGATCACTTTGGGATGTATATTGTTGCAATGGGCAGCTGGGCGCCTGGAAACCACTATTCAGCGGTTTTGACACTTATAGCCACTAGAAATGATTTATTTTGCTGTTTCTTAATGGTAATGCGGTATATTCGCCGTTTGTTTAAGTAAAATAGTCATATTTTCAAGGAGGAGATGATTTTGGATGTATATAGTTGCAATGGGCCGCTGGGCGCCTGGTAACCACGATTCAGCGGTTCTGACACTGATTGCCACTACCTTAATTTTCTCGGCAGAATGTTTTATTTTGCTGTTTCGTAATGGTAATCCAGTATATTCGCCATTTGTATGAGTAAAATAGTCTGATTTTCACGGAGGAGATGATTTTGGATGTATATAGTTGCAATGGGCCGCTGGGCGCCTGGTAACCACGATTCAGCGGTTTTGACACTAATTGCCACTACATTCATTTTCTCGGCAGAATGTTTTATTTTGCTGTTTCTGAATGGTAATGCAGTATATTCGCCGTTTGTTTAAGTAAAATAGTCATATTTTCAAGGAGGAGATGATTTTGGATGTATATAGTTCCAATGGGCCGCTGGGCGCCTGGTAACCACGATTCAGCGGTTCTGACACTGATTGCCACTACCTTAATTTTCGCAGCAGAATGTTTTATTTTGTTGTTTCGTAATGGTAATACAGTATATTCGCCGTTTGTTTAAGTACAATAGTCATATTTTCAAGGAGGAGATGATTTTGGATGTATATAGTTGCAATAAGCCGCTGGGCGTCTGGTGCACGAATCACCGGTTTTGACACCGATAGTCACTACCTTCATTTTCTCGGCAGAATGTTTTATTTTGCTGTTTCTTAATGGTAATGCAGTATATTCGCCGTTTGTTGAAGTAAAATAGTCATATTTTCAAGGAGGAGATGATTTTGGATGTATATAGTTGCAATGGGCCGGTGGGCGTCTGGTGCACGAATCACCGGTTTTGAAACCGATAGTCACTACCTTCATTTTCTCGGCAGAATGTTTTATTTTGCTGTTTCTTCATGGTAATGCAGTATATTCGCCGTTAGTTGAAGTAAAATAGTCATATTTTCAAGGAGGAGTTGATTTTGGATGTATATAGCTGCAATGGGCCGCTGTGCGCCTAGTAACGACGATTCAGCGGTATTGTCACATATAGCCACTACCTTCATTTTCTAGGCAGAATGTTTTATTTTGCTGTTTCTTAATGGTAATACAGTATATTCGGCGTTTGTTAGAGTAAAATAGTCATATTTTCAAGGAGGAGATGATTTTGGATGTATATAGTTGCAATGGGCCGCTGGGCGCCTGGTAACCACGATTCAGCGGTTCTGACACTGATTGCCACTACCTTAATTTTCTCGGCAGAATGTTTTAATTTGCTGTTTCGTAATGGTAGTGCAGTATATTCGCCGTTTGTTTAAGTAAAATAGTCCTATTTTCAAGGAGGAGATGATTTTGGATGTATATAGTTGCAATAAGCCGCTGGGCGTCTGGTGCACGAATCACCGGTATTGACACCGATAGTCACTGCCTTCATTTTCTCGGCAGAATGTTATATTTTGCTGTTTCTTAATAGTAATGCAGTATATTCGCCGTTTGTTTAAGTAAAATATTCATATTTTCAAGGAGGAGATGATTTTGGATGTATATAGTTGCAATGGGCCGCTGGGCGCGTGGTAACCACGATTCAGCGGTTTTGACACTTATAGCCACTACCTTCATTTTCTCGGCAGAATGTTTTACTTTGCTGTTTCTTCATGGTAATGCAGTATATTCGCCGTTTGTTGAAGTAAAGTAGTCATATTTTCAAGGAGGAGATGATTTTGGATGTATATAGCTGCAATGGGCCGCTGGGCGCCTTAACCACGATTCAGCTGTTTTGACACTTATAGCCACTACCTTCATTTTCTCGGCAGAATGTTTTATTTTGCTGTTTCTGAATGGTAATACAGTATATTCGCTGTTTGTTTAAGTAAAATAGTCTTATTTTCTAGGAGGAGATGATTTTGGATGTATATAGTTGCAATGGGCCGGTGGGCGACTGGTGCACGAATCACTGGTTTTGACACCGATAGCCACTACCTTCATTTTCTCGGCAGAATGTTTTACTTTGCTGTTTCTTCATGGTAATGCAGTATATTCGCCGTTTGTTGAAGTAAAGTAGTAATATTTTCAAGGAGGAGATGATTTTGGATGTATATAGCTGCAATGGGCCGCTGGGCGCCTAGTAACCACGATTCAGCGGTTTTGACACTTATAGCCACTACCTTCATTTTCTCGGCAGAATATTTTATTTTGCTGTTTCTGAATGGTAATACAGTATATTCGCTGTTTGTTTAAGTAAAATAGTCATATTTTCAAGGAGGAGATGATTAGGGAGTATATAGTTGCAATGGGCCGGTGGGCGTCTGGTGCATGAATCACCGGTTTTCACACCGATAGCCACTATCTTCATTTTCTCGGCAGAATGTTTTATTTTGCTGTTTCTCAATGGTAATGCAGTATGTTCGCCGTTTGTTTAAGTAAAATAGTCATATTTTCAAGGAGGAGATGATTTTGGATGTATATAGTTGCAATGGGCCGCTGGGCGCCTGGTAACCACGATTCAGCGGTTCTGACACTGATTGCCACTACCTTAATTTTCTCGGCAGAATGTTTTATTTTGTTGTTTCGTAATGGTAATACAGTATATTCGCCGTTTGTTTAAGTAAAATAGTCATATTTTCAAGGTGGAGATGATTTTGGATGTATATAGTTGCAATAAGCCGCTGGGCGTCTGGTGCACGAATCACCGGTTTTGACACCGATAGTCACTACCTTCATTTTCTCGGCAGAATGTTTTATTTTGCTGTTTCTTAATGGTAATGCAGTATATTCGCCGTTTGTTTAAATAAAATAGTCATAATTTCAAGGAGGAGATGATTTTGGATGAATATAGTCTCAATGGGCCGCTGGGCGCATGGTAACCACGATTCAGCGGTTCTGACACTGATTGCCACTACCTTCATTTTCTCGGCAGAATGTTTTATATTGCTGTTTCTTAATGGTAATGTAGTATATTCGCCGTTTGTTGAAGTAAAATAGTCATATTTTCAAGGAGGAGATGATTTTGGATGTATATAGTTGCAATGGGCCGGTGGGCGTCTGGTGCACGAATCACCGGTTTTGAAACCGATAGTCACTACCTTCATTTTCTCGGCAGAATGTTTTATTTTGCTGTTTCTTCATGGTAATGCAGTATATTCGCCGTTTGTTGAAGTAAAATAGTCATATTTTCAAGGAGGAGATGATTTTGGATGTATATAGTTGCAATGGGCCGGTGGGCGTCTGGTGCACGAATCACCGGTTTTGAAACCGATAGTCACTACCTTCATTTTCTCGGCAGAATGTTTTATTTTGCTGTTTCTTCATGGTAATGCAGTATATTCGCCGTTAGTTGAAGTAAAATAGTCATATTTTCAAGGAGGAGTTGATTTTGGATGTATATAGCTGCAATGGGCCGCTGTGCGCCTAGTAACGACGATTCAGCGGTATTGTCACATATAGCCACTACCTTCATTTTCTAGGCAGAATGTTTTATTTTGCTGTTTCTTAATGGTAATACAGTATATTCGGCGTTTGTTTAAGTAAAATAGTCATATTTTCAAGGAGGAGATGATTTTGGATGTATATAGTTGCAATGGGCCGCTGGGCGCCTGGTAACCACGATTCAGCGGTTCTGACACTGATTGCCACTACCTTAATTTTCTCGGCAGAATGTTTTAATTTGCTGTTTCGTAATGGTAGTGCAGTATATTCGCCGTTTGTTTAAGTAAAATAGTCCTATTTTCAAGGAGGAGATGATTTTGGATGTATATAGTTGCAATAAGCCGCTGGGCGTCTGGTGCACGAATCACCGGTATTGACACCGATAGTCACTGCCTTCATTTTCTCGGCAGAATGTTATATTTTGCTGTTTCTTAATAGTAATGCAGTATATTCGCCGTTTGTTTAAGTAAAATATTCAAATTTTCAAGGAGGAGATGATTTTGGATGTATATAGTTGCAATGGGCCGCTGGGCGCGTGGTAACCACGATTCAGCGGTTTTGACACTTATAGCCACTACCTTCATTTTCTCGGCAGAATGTTTTACTTTGCTGTTTCTTCATGGTAATGCAGTATATTCGCCGTTTGTTGAAGTAAAGTAGTCATATTTTCAAGGAGGGGATGATTTTGGATGTATATAGCTGCAATGGGCCGCTGGGCGCCTAGTAACGACGATTCAGCTGTTTTGACACTTATAGCCACTACCTTCATTTTCTCGGCAGAATGTTTTATTTTGCTGTTTCTGAATGGTAATACAGTATATTCGCTGTTTGTTTAAGTAAAATAGTCTTATTTTCTAGGAGGAGATGATTTTGGATGTATATAGTTGCAATGGGCCGGTGGGCGACTGGTGCACGAATCACTGGTTTTGACACCGATAGCCACTACCTTCATTTTCTCGGCAGAATGTTTTACTTTGCTGTTTCTTGATGGTAATGCAGTATATTCGCCGTTTGTTGAAGTAAAGTAGTCATATTTTCAAGGAGGAGATGATTTTGGATGTATATAGCTGCAATGGGCCGCTGGGCGCCTAGTAACCACGATTCAGCGGTTTTGACACTTATAGCCACTACCTTCATTTTCTCGGCAGAATGTTTTATTTTGCTGTTTCTGAATGGTAATACAGTATATTCGCTGTTTGTTTAAGTAAAATAGTCATATTTTCAAGGAGGAGATGATTAGGGAGTATATAGTTGCAATGGGCCGGTGGGCGTCTGGTGAACGAATCACCGGTTTTCACACCGATAGCCACTATCTTCATTTTCTCGGCAGAATGTTTTATTTTGCTGTTTCTTAATGGTAATGCAGTATATTCGCCGTTTGTTTAAGTAAAATAGTCATATTTTCAAAGAGGAGATGATTTTGGATGTATATAGTTGCAATGGGACGCTGGGCGCCTGGCAAACACGATTCTGCGGTTTAGACAATAATAGCCACTACCTTCATTTTCTCGGCAGAATGTTTTATTTTGCTGTTTCTGAATGGTAATGCAGTATATTCGCCGTTTGTTTAAGTAAAATAGTCATATTTTCGAGGAGGAGATGATTTTGGATGTATATAGTTCCAATGGGCCGGTGGGCGTCTGGTGCACGAATCACCGGTTTTGACACCGATAGCCACTACCTTCATTTTCTCGGCAGAATGTTTTATTTTGCTGTTTCTTAATGGTAATGCAGTATATTCGCCGTTTGTTTAAGTAAAATAGTAATATTTTCAAGGAGGAGATGATTTTGGATGTATGTAGTTGCAATGGGCCGGTGGGCGTCTGGTGCACGAATCACCGGTTTTGACACCGATAGTCACTACCTTCATTTTCTCGGCAGAATGTTTTATTTTGCTGTTTCTGAATGGTAATGCAGTATATTCGCCGTTTGTTTTAGTAAAATAGTCATATTTTCGAGGAGGAGATGATTTTGGATGAATATAGTTGCAATGGGCCGCTGGGCGCCAGGTAACCACGATTCAGCGGTTTTGACACTTATAGCCACTACCTTCATTTTCTCGGCAGAATGTTTTATTTTGCTGTATCTTAATGGTAATGCAGTATATTCGCCGTTTGTTTAAGTAAAATAGTCATATTTTCAAGGAGGAGATGATTTTGGATGTATATAGTTGCAATTGCCGTAGGGCGTCTAGTGCACGAATCACCGGTTTTGACACCGGTAGCCACTGCCATCATTTTCTCAGCAGAATGTTTTATTTTGCTGTTTCTGAATGGTAATACAGTATATTCGCCGTTTGTTTAAGTAAAATAGTCATATTTTCGAAGAGGAGATGATTTTGGATGTATATAGTTGCAATGGGCCGGTGGGCGTCTGGCGCACGAATCACCGGTTTTGACACCGATAGTCACTACCTTCATTTTCTCGGCAGAATGTTTTATTTTGCTGTTTCTTAATGGTAATGCAGTATGTTCGCCGTTTGTTTAAGTAAAATAGTCATATTTTCAAGGAGGAGATGATTTTGGATGTATATAGTTGCAATGGGCCGCTGGGCGCCTGGTAACCACGATTCAGCGGTTCTGACACTGATTGCCACTACCTTAATTTTCTCGGCAGAATGTTTTATTTTGTTGTTTCGTAATGGTAATACAGTATATTCGCCGTTTGTTTAAGTAAAATAGTCATATTTTCAAGGTGGAGATGATTTTGGATGTATATAGTTGCAATAAGCCGCTGGGCGTCTGGTGCACGAATCACCGGTTTTGACACCGATAGTCACTACCTTCATTTTCTCGGCAGAATGTTTTATTTTGCTGTTTCTTAATGGTAATGCAGTATACTCGCCGTATGTTTAAGTAAAATAGTCATATTTTCAAGGAGGAGATGATTTTGGATGAATATAGTCTCAATGGGCCGCTGGGCGCATGGTAACCACGATTCAGCGGTTCTGACACTGATTGCCACTACCTTCATTTTCTCGGCAGAATGTTTTATATTGCTGTTTCTTAATGGTAATGCAGTATATTCGCCGTTTGTTGAAGTAAAATAGTCATATTTTCAAGGAGGAGATGATTTTGGATGTATATAGTTGCAATGGGCCGCTGGGCGCCTGGTAACCACGATTCAGCGGTTTTGACACTTATAGCCACTACCTTAATTTTCTCGCCAGAATCATTTATTTTGCTGTTTCTTAATGGTAATGCAGTATTTTCGCCGTTTGTTTAAGTAAAATAGTCATATTTTCAAGGAGGAGATGATTTTGGATGTATATAGTTGCAATGGGCCGCTGGGCGCCTGGAAACCACGATTCAACGATTTTGACACTTATAGCCACAACCTTAATTTTCTCGGCAGAATGATTTATTTTGGTGTTTCTTAATGGTAATGCAGTATATTCGCCGTTTGTTTAAGTAATATAGTCATATTTTCAAGGAGGATATGATTTTGGATGTATATAGTTGCAATGGGCCGCTGGGCGCCTGGTAACCACGATTCAGCGGTTCTGACACTGATTGCCACTACCTTCATTTTCTCGGCAGATTGTTTTATTTTGCTGTTTCTTAATGGTAATGCAGTATATTCGCCGTTTGTATAAGTAAAATAGTCTTATTTTCAAGGAGGAGATGATTTTGGATGTATATAGTTGCAATGGGCCGGGGGGCGTCTTGTGCACGAATCACCGGTTTTGACACCGATAGCCACTATCTTCATTTTCTCGGCAGAATGTTTTATTTTGCTGTTTCTTAATGGTATTGCAGTATATTCGCCGTTTGTTTAAGTGAAATAGTCATATTTTCAAGGAGGAGATAATTTTGGATGTATATATTTGCATTGGGCCGCTGGGCGCCTGGTAACCACGATTCAGCGGTTCTGACACTGATTGCCACTACCTTAATTTTCTCGGCAGAATGATTTATTTTGCTGTTTCGTAATGGTAATCCAGTATATTCGCCGTTTGTTTAAGTAAAATAGTCATATTTTCAAGGAGGAGATGATTTTGGATGTATATAGTTGCAATGGGCCCCTGGGCGCCTGGTAACCACGATTCAGCGGATCTGACACTTATAGCTACTACCTTAATTTTCACGGCAGAATGATTTTTTTGCTGTTTCTTAATGGTAATGCAGTATATTCGCCGTTTGTTTAAGTAAAATAGTCATATTTTCAAGGAGGAGATGATTGTGGATGTATATAGTTGCAATGGGCCGCTGGGCGCATGGTAACCACGATTCAGCGGTTCTGACACTGATTGCCACTACCTTCATTTTCTCGGCAGAATGTTTTATTTTGCTGTTTCTGAATGGTAATGCAGTATATTCGCCGTTTGTTGAAGTAAAGTAGTCATATTTTCAAGGAGGAGATGATTTTGGATGTATATAGCTGCAATGGGCCGCTGGGCGCCTAGTAACCACGATTCAGCGGTTTTGACACTTATAGCCACTACCTTCATTTTCTCTGCAGAATGTTTTATTTTGCTGTTTCTGAATGGTAATACAGTATATTCGCTGTTTGTTTAAGTAAAATAGTCATATTTTACAAGGAGGAGATGATTAGGGAGTATATAGTTGCAATGGGCCGGTGGGCGTCTGGTGCACGAATCACCGGTTTTCACACCGATAGCCACTATCTTCATTTTCTCGGCAGAATGTTTTATTTTGCTGTTTCTTAATGGTAATGCAGTATATTCGCCGTTTGTTTAAGTAAAATAGTCAAATTTTCAAACAGGAGATGATTTTGGATGTATATAGTTGCAATGGGACGCTGGGCGCCTGGCAAACACGATTCTGCGGTTTAGACAATAATAGCCACTACCTTCATTTTCTCGGCAGAATGTTTTATTTTGCTGTTTCTGAATGGTAATGCAGTATATTCGCCGTTTGTTTTAGTAAAATAGTCATATTTTCGAGGAGGAGATGTTTTGGATGAATATAGTTGCAATGGGCCGCTGGGCGCCAGGTAACCACGATTCAGCGGTTTTGACACTTATAGCCACTACCTTCATTTTCTCGGCAGAATGTTTTATTTTGCTGTATCTTAATGGTAATGCAGTATATTCGCCGTTTGTTTAAGTAAAATAGTCATATTTTCAAGGAGGAGATGATTTTGGATGTATATAGTTGCAATGGGCCGGTGGGTGTCTGGTGCACGAATCACCGATTTGACACCGATAGCCACTACCTTCATTTTCTCAGGAGAATGTCTTATTTTGCTGTTTCTGAATGGTAATGCATTATATTCGCCGTTTGTTTAAGTAAAATAGTCATATTTTCAAGGAGGAGATGATTTTGGATGTATATAGTTGCAATGGGCCGCTGGGCGCCTGGTAACCACGATTCAGCGGATCTGACACTTATAGCCACTACCTTAATTTTCACGGCAGAATGATTTTTTTACTGTTTCTTAATGGTAATGCAGTATATTCGCCGTTTGTTTAAGTAAAATAGTCATATTTTCAAGGAGGAGATGATTTTGGATGTATATAGTTGCAATGGGCCGCTGGGCGCGTGGTAACCACGATTCAGCGGTTTTGACGCTTATAGACAGTACCTTCATTTTCTCGGCAGAATGTTTTATTTTGCTGTTTCTGATTGGTAATGCAGTATATTCGCCGTTTGTATAAGTAAAATAATCATATTTTCAAGGAGGAGATGATTTTGGATGTATATAGTTGCAATGGGCCGGTGGGCGTCTGGTGCACGAATCACCGATTTTTCACCCATAGCCACTAATTTCATTTTATCGGCAGAATGTTTTATTTTGCTGTTTCTTAATGTTAATGCAGTATATTCGCCGTTTGTTTAAGTAAAATAGTCATATTTTCAAGGAGGAGATGATTTTGGATGTATATAGTTGCAATGGGCCGCTGGGCGCCTGGTAACCACGCTTCAGCGGTTCTGACACTGATTCCCACTACCTTCATTTTCTTGGCAGAATGTTTTATTTTGCTGTTTCTTATTGGTAATGCAGTATATTCGCCGTTTGTTGAAGTAAAATTGTCATATTTTCAAGGAGGAGATGATTTTGGATGTATATAGTTGCAATGGGCCGCTGGGCGCCTGGAAACCACGATTCAACGGTTTTGACACTTATAGCCACTACCTTCATTTTCTCGGCAGAATGTTTTATTTTGCTGTTTCTTAATGTTAATGCAGTATATTCGCCGTTTGTTTAAGTAAAATAGTCATATTTTCAAGGAGGAGATGATTTTGGATGTATATAGTTGCAATGGGCCGCTGGGCGCCTGGTAACCACGATTCAGCGGTTCTGACACTGATTGCCACTACCTTCATTTTCTTGGCAGAATGTTTTATTTTGCTGTTTCTTAATGGTAATGCAGTATATTCGCCGTTTCTTGAAGTAAAATAGTCATATTTTCAAGGAGGAGATGATTTTGGATGAATATAGTTGCAATGGGCCGGTGGGCGTATGGTGCACGAATCACAGGTTTTGACACCGATAGCCACTATCTTCATTTTCTCGGCAGAATGTTTTATTTTGCTGTTTCTTAATGGTAATGCAGTATCTTCGCCGTTTGTTGAAGTAAAATAGTCATATTTTCAAGGAGGAGATGATTTTGGATTAATATAGTTGCAATGGGCCGGTGGGGCGTATGGTGCACGAATCACCGGTTTTGACACCGATAGCCACTACCTTCATGTTCTCGGCAGAATGAGTTATTTTGCTGTTTCTTAATGGTAATGCAGTATATTCGCCGTTTGTTTAAGTAAAATAGTCATATTTTCAAGGAGGAGATGATTTTGGATGTATGTAGTTGCAATGGGCCGGTGGGCGTCTAGTGCACGAATCACCGGTTTTGACACCGATAGCCACTACCATCATTTTCTCGGCAGAATGTTTTATTTTGCTGTTTCTTAATGGTAATGCAGTATATTCGCCGTTTGTTTAAGTAGAATAGTCATATTTTCAAGGAGGAGATTATTTTGGATGTATATAGTTGCAATGGGCCGCTGGGCGCCTGGTAACCACGATTCAGCGGTTCTGACACTGATTGCCACTACCTTCATTTTCTCGGCAGAATGTTTTATTTTGCTGTTTCTTAATGGTAATGCAGTATATTCGCCGTTTGTTAAAGTAAAATGGTCATATTTTCAAGGAGGAGATGATTTTGGATGTATATAATTGCAATGGGCCGCTGGGCGCCTGGAAACAACGATTCAACGGTTTTGACACTTATAGCCACTACCTTAATTTTCTCGGCAGAATGATTTATTTTGCTGTTTCTTAATGGTAATGCAGTATATTCGCCGTTTGTTTAAGTAAAATAGTCATATTTTCAAGGAGGAGATGATTTTGGATGTATATAGTTCCAATGGGCCGGTGGGCGTCTGGTGCACGAATCACCGGTTTTGACACCGATAGCCACTACATCTACAACTACATACATACTCCGCAATTCACCGTAAGGTGCGTGGCGGAGGGTACACTGTACCACTACTAGGCATTTCCTCTCCTATTCCACTCCCAAATTGAACGAGGAAAAAAAGAATGCCTATATGCCTCCGTACGAGCCCTAATTTCTCTTATCTCTTCTTTGTGATCTTTACGCGAAATGTAAGTAGGCGGCAGCAAGATCGTACTACACTCAGCTTCAAATTCCGGCCCTCTAAATTTACTTAACAGAAATTCACGAAAAGAGCGTCGTCTTTCTTCCAGCGATCCCCAATTGAGTTGCCGGAGCATTTCCGTGACACTCGCGCATTGGTCGAACCTACCGGTAACAAATCTAGCTGCTCGCCTCTGAACCGCCTCTATGTCTTCTTTCAAACCGATCTGCTGCGGGTCCCAAATACTTGAGCAATACTCAAGACGTGGTCGTACAAGCGTTTTATACGCGGTCTCTTTTACAGGTGAAGTACATCTTCCCAAAATTCTCCCAATAAACCGAAGTCGGCTGTCTGCCTTACTCACAACTGTCCTTACATGCTCGTTCCATTTCATATCGCTCTGCAATGTTACGCCTAGATATTTGAACGACGCGACCGCATCAAGAAGCTCACTACTGATGCTGTATTCGAAAATTATAGGATTGTTTTTTCTACTCATGCCCATCACCTTACATTTTTCTACATTGAGAGCTAGCTGCCATTCTTCGCACCAACTAGAGATTTTGTCTAAGTCAACCTGTATGCTATTACAGTCAGTTACAGACGACACCCTCCCATACACCACAGCATCATCAGGAAACAGCCGCAAGTTACAACTTACTCTGTCCATCAGATCATTTATATAGATAGAAAATAATAGCGGTCCTATCACACTCCCCTGGGGCACGCCTGACGATACACTCGTCTCTGATGAACACTCGCCGTCGAGAACAACGTACTGCGTTCTATTACTTAGGAAGTCTTCCAGCCAGTCACAAATCTGAGAACCTATTCCATACGCTCGCATTTTCGTTAGGAGTCTGCAGTGTGGCACCGTGTCGAACGCCTTTTTGAAGTCGAGAAAAACACAATCCGCCTGTTGCCCTTCGTCCATGGCTCGCAAGATGTCATGTGAGAAAAGGGCAAGCTGAGTTTCACATGAACGATGTTTCCTAAACCCGTGCTGATTCATGGAAAGAAGCTTTTCCGTTTCAAGGAAATTTACTATATTCGAACTGAGAATATGCTCCAAAATTCTACATGAAACCGATGTCAACGATATTGGCCTGTAATTGTATGGGTCAGTTCTCTTTCCTTTCTTATACACGGGAGTCACCTGCGCTTTTTTCCAATCACTAGGAACTTTGCGCTGAGTTAAAGATTCGCTGTAAATGCAAGCTAAGTAGGGGGCCAATGCCGCAGAATAGTCTTTGTAAAACCGAACTGGTATTCCATCCGGACCAGCAGACTTTTTCGTATTTAGCTCTCTCAGCTGCTTCTCTACACCGGAAATACCTATTGCTATGTCCCCCATTTCGGAATTAGTACGTTGATCAAATGATGGTATATTTGTGCGGTCCTCCTGCGTGAAAGATTTCTTAAAGGTTAAATTTAGAACTTCAGCTTTCCGTTTGCTTTCTTCTATTACTGCCCCGGAATGATCAACTAGTGACTGGACAGTGGGCTTTGACCCGCTTATCGATTTTACATAGGACCAGAATTTTTTCGGGTTCTCGGAAAGATCTTTTGCTAAGGTATGGCTGTGATAATTATTGTATGCTTCACGCATCGATCTTTTTATAGACGCACGAATCTCTACTAACTTTTGCCAGTCACCATTTGCGTGTTCTTTTTTGAATCGAGAATGCAACAGCCTTTGCTTTCTCAGCAGCTTTCTAACATT
Organism: Locusta migratoria; assembly: GCA_026315105.1. Lineage (NCBI taxonomy): Eukaryota > Metazoa > Arthropoda > Insecta > Orthoptera > Acrididae > Locusta > Locusta migratoria. Next base: position 20,465 of record JAOYRU010000771.1, read on the forward strand.
ATTATTATACCACGGTGGATCTTTTCCATCCTTAATCGTCTTTACTGGCACATATTTCTCTAACCCTTCTCTAACCCTTCTACCTTCATTTTCTCGGCAGAATGTTTTATTTTGCTGTTTCTTAATGGTAATGCAGTATATTCGCCGTTTCTTTAAGTAAAATAGTCATATTTTCAAGGACGAGATTATTTTGGATGTATATAGTTGCAATGGGCCGCTGGGCGCCTGGTAACCACGATTCAGCGGTTCTGACACTGATTGCCACTACCTTCATTTTCTCGGCAGAATGTTTTATTTTGCTGTTTCTTAGTGGTAATGCAGTATATTCGGCGTTTGTATAAGTAAAATAGTCATATTTTCAAGGAGGAGATGATTTTGGATGTATATAGTTGCAATGGGCCGCTGGGCGCCTGGAAACCACGATTCAACGGTTTTGACACTTATAGCCACTACCTTAATTTTCTCGGCAGAATGATTTATTTTGCTGTTTCTGAATGGTAATGCAGTATATTCGCCGTTTGTTTAAGTAAAATAGTCATATATTCAAGGAGGAGATGATTTTGGATGTATATAGTTGCAATGGGCCGCTGGGCGCCTGGTAACCACGATTCAGCGGTTCTGACACTGATTGCCACTACCTTCATTTTCTCGGCAGATTGTTTTATTTTGCTGTTTCTTAATGGTAATGCAGTATATTCGCCGTTTGTATAAGTAAAATAGTCTTATTTTCAAGGAGGAGATGATTTTGGATGTATATAGTTGCAATGGGCCGGTGGGCGTCTGGTGCACGAATCACCGGTTTTGACACCGATAGCCACTATCTTCATTCTCTCGGCAGAATGTTTTATTTTGCTGTTTCTTAATGGTAATGCAGTATATTCGCCGTTTGTTTATGTAAAATAGTCATATTTTCAAGGAGGAGATGATTTTGGATGTATATAGTTGCAATGGGCCGCTGGGCGCCTGGTAACCACGATTCAGCGGTTCTGACACTGATTGCCACTACCTTAATTTTCTCGGCAGAATGTTTTATTTTGCTGTTTCTTAATGGTAATGCAGTATATTCGCCGTTTGTTTATGTAAAATAGTCATATTTTCAAGGAGGAGATTATTTTCGATGTATATAGTTGCAATGGGCCGGTGGGCGTCTGGTGCACGATTCACCGGTTTTGACACCGATAGCCACTATCTTCATTCTCTCGGCAGAATGTTTTATTTTGCTGTTTCTTAATGGTAATGCAGTATATTCGCCGTTTGTTTATGTAAAATAGTCATATTTTCAAGGAGGAGATGATTTTGGATGTATATAGTTGCAATGGGCCGCTGGGCGCCTGGTAACCACGATTCAGCGGTTCTGACACTGATTGCCACTACCTTAATTTTCTCGGCAGAATGTTTTATTTTGCTGTTTCTTAATGGTAATGCAGTATATTCGCCGTTTGTTTATGTAAAATAGTCATATTTTCAAGGAGGAGATTATTTTCGATGTATATAGTTGCAATGGGCCGGTGGGCGTCTGGTGCACGATTCACCGGTTTTGACACCGATAGCCACTACCTTCATTTTCTCAGCAGAATGTTTTATTTTGCTGTTTCCTTATGGTAATGCAGTATATTCGCCGTTTGTTTAACGAAAATAGTCATATTTTCAAGGAGGAGATTATTTTCGATGTATATAGTTGCAATGGGCCGGTGGGCGTCTGGTGCACGATTCACCGGTTTTCACACCGATAGCCACTACCATCATTTTCTCGGCAGAATGTTTTATTTTGCTGTTTCTTAATGGTAATGCAGTATATTCGCCGTTTCTTTAAGTAAAATAGTCAAAATTTCTAGGAGGAGATGATTTTGGATGTATATAGTTGCAATGGGCCGCTGGGCGCCTGGTAACCACGATTCAGCGGTTCTGACACTGATTACCACTACCTTCATTTTCTCGGCAGATTGTTTTATTTTGCTGTTTCTTAATGGTAATGCAGTATATTCGCCGATTATTAAAGTAAAATGGTCATATTTTCAAGGAGGAGATGATTTTGGATGTATATAGTTGCAATGGGCCGCTGGGCGCCTGGAAACCACGATTCAACGGTTTTGACACTTATAGCCACTACCTTAATTTTCTCGGCAGAATGTTTTATTTTGCTGTTTCTTAATGGTAATGCAGTATATTCGCCGTTTGTTTAAGTAAAATAGACATATATTCAAGGAGGAGATGATTTTGGATGTATATAGTTGCAATGGGCCGTTGGGCGTCTGGTGCACGATTCACCGGTTTTGACACCGATAGCCACTACCTTCATTTTCTCGGCAGAATGTTTTGTTTTGCTGTTTCCTTATGGTAATGCAGTATATTCGCCATTTGTTTAAGTAAAATAGTCATATTTTCAAGGAGGAGATGATTTTGGATGTATATAGTTGCAATGGGCCGCTGGGCGCCTGGTAACCACGATTCAGCGGTTCTGACACTGATTGCCACTACCTTCATTTTCTCGGCATATTGTTTTATTTTGCTGTTTCTTAATGGTAATGCAGTATATTCGCCGTTTGTTTAAGTAAAATAGTCATATTTTCAAGGAGGAGATGATTTTGGATGTATATAGTTGCAATGGGCCGGTGGGCGTCTGGTGCACGAATCACCGGTTTTGACACCGATAGCCACTATCTTCATTTTCTCGGCAGAATGTTTTATTTTGCTGTTTCTTAATGGTAATGCAGTATATTCGCCGTTTGTTTAAGTAAAATAGTCATATTTTCAAGGAGGAGATGATTTTGGATGTATTTAGTTACAATGGGCCGCTGGGCGCCTGGTAACCACGATTCAGCGGTTCTGACACTGATTGCCACTACCTTAATTTTCTCGGCAGAATGTTTTATTTTGCTGTTTCGTAATGGTAATCCAGTATATTCGCCGTTTGTTTAAGTATAATAGTCATATTTTCAAGGAGGAGATTATTTTGGATGTATATAGTTGCAATGGGCCGGTGGGCGTCTGGTGCACGAATCACCGGTTTTGACACCGATAGCCACTATCTTCATTTTCTCGGCAGAGTGTTTTATTTTGCTGTTTCTTAATGGTAATGCAGTATATTTGCCGTTTGTTTAAGTAAAATAGTCATATTTTCATGGAGGAGATGATTTTGGATGTATATAGTTGCACTCCCATGAACCACAGACATTGCCGAGGTGGGGTGGCTTGCGTGCCTCAACGATACAGATAGCCGTACCGTAGGTGCAACCACAGCGGAGGGGTATCTGTGGAGAGGCCAGACAAACGTGTGGTTCCTGAAGAGGGGCAGCAGCCTTTTCAGTAGTTACAGGGGCAACAGTCTGGATGATTGACTGAGCTGGCCTTGTAACATCAGCTAATGCGGCTTTGCCACACAGCTACTGCGAACGGCTGAAAGCAAGGGGAAACTACAGCCATTATTTTTCCCGAGGACATGCAGCTCTACTGTATGAACATATGATGATAGCATCCTCTCGGGTAAAATATTCCGGAGGTAAAATAGTCCCCCATTCGGATCTCCGGGCGGGGACTACTCAAGAGGATGTGATCATCAGGAAAGACAATACTGGCATTCTACGGGTCGGAGCGTGGAATGTTAGATCCCTTAATCGAGTAGGAAAATTAGAAAATTTAAAAAGGGAAATGGATAGGTTGAAGTTAGATATAGTGGGGATTAGTGAAGTTCGGTGGCAGGATGAACAGGATTTCTGGTCAGGTGACTACAGGATTATAAATACAAAATCAGTTGGGGGTATCACAGGAGTAGGATTGATAATGAATAAGAAAATAGGAATGCGGGTAAACTACTATGACCAGCACAGCGATCGCATTATCATTGTCAAGATAGATACGAAGCCAACGCCGACAACAGTAGTACAGGTTTATATGCCAACTAGCTCTGCCGATGATGAGGAAATCGAAGAAATATATGAGGAGCTAAAGGAAATTATTCAGACAATTAAGAGAGAGGAAAACTTAATTGTGATGGGAGACTGGAATTCGGTAGTAGGACAAGGAAGGGAAGGGAAGATAGTGGGGGAATATGGTCTGGGCAAAAGGAATGAAAGAGGTAGCCGCCTGGTAGAATTTTGCACGGAACATAATTTAGTTATAACAAACACCTGGTTTAAGAATCACAAAAGAAGGTTGTATACGTGGAAGAGACCAGGAGACACCGGGAGATACCAGATAGATTTTATAATGGTAAGACATAGATTTCGGAACCAGGTTTTGAAGTGTAGGACATACCCAGGGGCAGACATAGACTCTGACCATAACTTGTTGGTTATGAGCTGTAGGCTGAAACTGAAAAAACTGCAGAAAGGTAGGAAAATAAGGAGATGGGACCTGGATAAATTGAAGGAACCTGAAGTTCTTAAGAATTTCAGAGGGAGCTTCAGGCAACAATTGACAGAAACAGGGGAAAATAAAACAGTTGAGGAGGAATGGGTAAAATTGAGAGATGAAATAGTGAAGGCAGCAGAGGACAAAATAGGTAGGAAGGCAAGACCTACAAAAAATCCTTGGATATCACAGGAGATACTAAATTTAATCGATGAAAGGAGAAAATATAAAAATGCAGTAAATGAAACAGGCAAAATGGAGTACAGACGACTAAGAAATGAGATTGACAGGAAGTGCAAAATGGCTAAGCAGGAATGGCTAGAAGGCAAATGCAAGGATGTAGAAGAATGTATAAATAGGGGAAAAATAGATACAGCCTACCGGAAAATAAAAGAAACATTTGGCGATAGGAAGGGCAGCTCTATGAATATCAGGGACACTGATGGAAAGCCGGTTCTCAGCAAAGAAGGGAAAGCTGAGAGGTGGAAAGAGTACATAGAGGGGCTCTACAAAGGAAATGAACTTCGAGACACTATTGTAGGAAGGGAAGAGGATGTAGATGATGATGAAATAGGAGATATTATACTGAGAGATGAATTTGACAGAGCACTGAAAGATCTAAGTCGAAACAAGGCCCCTGGAGTAGATGATATCCCGTCAGAGCTACTGAAGTCTCTGGGAGAACCAGCCATGACAAAATTGTTTCACATTGTGTGTAAGATGTATGAGACAGGTGAAGTACCCTCAGACTTTAAGAAAAATGTAATAATCCCCATTCCAAAGAAAGCAGGTGCAGACAGGTGTGAAAACTACAGAACCATCAGTTTAATAAGTCATGGTTGCAAAATATTAACACGAATTATATACAGAAGGATGGAAAAGCTGGTAGAAGCCGACCTCGGGGAAGATCAGTTTGGGTTCAGGAGAAATGTAGGAACACGGGAGGCAATACTCACTTTACGGCTTATCCTAGAAGATAGATTAAGAAAAGGCAAACCAACATTTCTAGCTTTTGTAGATTTGGAGAAGGCTTTTGACAATGTTGATTGGAACAAACTATTTCAAGTTCTGAAGCAAGCAGGAGTAAAATATAGGGAGCGTAAGGTTATTTACAACTTGTACAAAAACCAGACAGCGGTTGTCAGAGTTGAAGGGCATGAAAGGGATGCAGTGGTTGGAAAGGGAGTAAGACAGGGTTGTAGCCTTTCCCCAATGTTGTTCAATTTGTACATTGAGCAAGCTATAAAGGAAAGCAAGGAGAAATTTGGAGACGGAATTAAAGTTCAGGGTGAAGAATTGAAAACATTGCGTTTTGCCGACGACATAGTAATTCTGTCAGGTACAGCAAATGACCTGCAAGAGCAATTGAACGGAATGGACAGTGTGCTGAAAGGTGCATATAAGATGAACATTAACAAGAGTAAAACTAGGGTAATGGAGTGCAGTGTAAGAAAATCAGGTGATGCTGAAGGAATTAGATTAGGTAACGAAACAATAAAGGAGGTAGATGAGTTTTGTTAATTGGGCAGTAAAATAACAAATGATGGTCGCAGTACAGAGGATATAAAATGCAGAATGGCAATGGGTAGAAAGGCGTTTTTGAAAGAGAGAAATTTGTTAACATCTAATATTGATTTAAGCCTAAGGAAGTCTATTCTGAAGGCATTTGTATGGAGTGTTGCCTTCTATGGGAGTGAAACATGGACGATAAGCAGTGTGGACAGAAAGAGGATAGAGGCTTTTGAAATGTGGTGCTACAGAAGAATGCTGAAGATTAGGTGGGTGGATCGCGTAACTAATGAGGAGGTACTGAACCGAATTGGGGAGAAAAGAAATTTCTGGCATACCTTGACTAAAAGAAGGGATAGATTGGTAGGACACATTCTTAGACATCAAGGAATTGTGAATTTAGCATTGGAGGGAAGTGTGTGGGGGTAAAAATCGCAGAGGGAGACCAAGAGACGCGTATAATAAGCAGATTCAAGTGGATGTGGGTTGTCGTTCTTATGAGGAGATGAAAAGGCTTGCTCAGGATAGAGTAGGGTGGAGAGCTGCATCAAACCAGTCTCTGGACTGAAGACCACAACTACAACAACATAGTTGCAATGGGCCGCTGGGCGCCTGGTAACCAAGATTCTGCGATTTTGACACTAATAGCCACTACCTTCATTTTCTCGGCAGAATGTTTTATTTTGCTATTTCTGAATGGTAATGCAGTATATTCGCCGTTTGTTTAAGTAAAATAGTCATAATTTCAAGGAGGAGATGATTTTGGATGTATATAGTTCCAATGGGCCGGTGGACGTCTGGTGCACGAATCACCGGTTTTGACACCGATAGCCACTACCTTCATTTTCTCGGCAGAATGTTTTATTTTGCTGTTTCTTAATGGTAATGCAGTATGTTCGCCGTTTGTTTAAGTAAAATAGTCATATTTTCGAGGAGGAGATGATTTTGGATGTATATAGTTGCAAGGGGCCGGATTTGACACCGATAGCCACTACCTTCATTTTCTCGGCAGTATGTTTTATTTTGCTGTTTCTTAATGGTAATGCAGTATATTCGCCGTTTGTTTAAGTAAAATAGTCATATTTTCAAGGGGGAGATGATTTTGGATGTATATAGTTGCAATGGGCCACTGGGCGCCTGGTAACCACGATTCAGCGGTTCTGATACTGATTGCCACTACCTTCATTTTCTCGGCAGAATGTTTTATTTTGCTGTTTCTTAATGGTAATGCAGTATATTCGCCGTTTGTTTAAGTAAAATAGTCATATTTTCAAGGAGGAGATGATTTTGGATGTATATAGTTTCAATGGGCCGGTGGGCGTCTGGTGCACGAATCACCGGTTTTGACACCGATAGCCACTACCTTCATTTTCTCGGCAGAATGTTTTATTTTGCTGTTTCTTAATGGTAATGCAGTATATTCGCCGTTTGTTGAAGTAAAATGGTCATATTTTCAAGGAGGAGATGTTTTTGGATGTATATAGTTGCAATGGGCCGCTGGGCGCCTGGAAACCACGATTCAACGGTTTTGACACTGATTGCCACTACCTTAATTTTCTCGGCAGAATGATTTATTTTGCTGTTTCTTAATGGTAATGCAGTATATTCGCCGTTTGTTTAAGTAAAATAGTCATATTTTCAAGGAGGAGATGATTTTGGATGTATATAGTTGCAATGGGCCGGTGGGCGTCTGGTGCACGATTCACCGGTTTTGACACCGATAGCCACTACCTTCATTTTCTCGGCAGAATGTTTTATTTTGCTGTTTCCTTATGGTAATGCAGTATATTCGCCGTTTGTTTAAGTAAAATAGTCATATTTTCAAGGAGGAAATGATTTTGGATGTATATAGTTGCAATGAGCCGCTGGGCGCCTGGTAACCACGATTCTGCGGTTTTGACACTAATAGCCACTACCTTCATTTTCTCGGCAGAATGTTTTATTTTGCTGTTTCCTTATGGTAATGCAGTATATTCGCCGTTTGTTTAAGTAAAATAGTCATATTTTCAAGGAGGAGATGATTTTGGATGTATGTAGTTGCAATGGGCCGGTGGGCGTCTAGTGCACGAATCACCGGTTTTGACACCGATAGCCACTACCATCTTTTTCTCGGCTGAATGTTTTATTTTGCTGTTTCTTAATGGTAATGCAGTATATTCGCCGTTTCTTTAAGTAAAATAGTCATATTTTCAAGGAGGAGATGATTTTGGATGTATATAGTTGCAATGGGCCGCTGGGCGCCTGGTAACCACGATTCAGCGGTTCTGACACTGATTGCCACTACCTTCATTTTCTCGGCAGAATGTTTTATTTTGCTGTATCTTAATGGTAATGCAGTATATTCGCCGTTTGTTAAGGTAAAATGGTCATATTTTCAAGGAGGAGATGTTTTTGGATGTATATAGTTGCAATGGGCCGCTGGGCGCCTGGAAACCACGATTCAACGGTTTTGACACTTATAGCCACTACCTTAATTTTCTCGGCAGAATGATTTATTTTGCTGTTTCTTAATGGTAATCCAGTATATTCGCCGTTTGTTTAAGTAAAATAGTCATATATTCAAGGAGGAGATGATTTTGGATGTATATAGTTTCAATGGGCCGGTGGGCGTCTGGTGCACGAATCACCGGTTTTGACACCGATAGCCACTACCTTCATTTTCTCGGCAGAATGTTTTATTTTGCTGTTTCTTAATGGTAATGCAGTATATTCGCCGTTTGTTGAAGTAAAATGGTCATATTTTCAAGGAGGAGATGTTTTTGGATGTATATAGTTGCAATGGGCCGCTGGGCGCCTGGAAACCACGATTCAACGGTTTTGACACTGATTGCCACTACCTTAATTTTCTCGGCAGAATGATTTATTTTGCTGTTTCTTAATGGTAATGCAGTATATTCGCCGTTTGTTTAAGTAAAATAGTCATATTTTCAAGGAGGAGATGATTTTGGATGTATATAGTTGCAATGGGCCGGTGGGCGTCTGGTGCACGATTCACCGGTTTTGACCACCGATAGCCACTACCTTCATTTTCTCGGCAGAATGTTTTATTTTGCTGTTTCCTTATGGTAATTGCAGTATATTCGCCGTTTGTTTAAGTAAAATAGTCATATTTTCAAGGAGGAAATGATTTTGGGATGTATATAGTTGCAATGAGCCGCTGGGCGCCTGGTAACCACGATTCTGCGGTTTTGACACTAATAGCCACTACCTTCATTTTCTCGGCAGAATGTTTTATTTTGCTGTTTCCTTATGGTAATGCAGTATATTCGCCGTTTGTTTAAGTAAAATAGTCATATTTTCAAGGAGGAGATGATTTTGGATGTATGTAGTTGCAATGGGCCGGTGGGCGTCTAGTGCACGAATCACCGGTTTTGACACCGATAGCCACTACCATCTTTTTCTCGGCTGAATGTTTTATTTTGCTGTTTCTTAATGGTAATGCAGTATATTCGCCGTTTCTTTAAGTAAAATAGTCATATTTTCAAGGAGGAGATGATTTTGGATGTATATAGTTGCAATGGGGCCGCTGGGCGCCTGGTAACCACGATTCAGCGGTTCTGACACTGATTGCCACTACCTTCAGTTTTCTCGGCAGAATGTTTTTATTTTGCTGTTTCTTAATGGTAATGCAGTATATTCGCCGTTTGTTTAAGGTAAAATGGTCATATTTTCAAGGAGGAGATGATTTTGGATGTATATAGTTGCAATGGGCCGCTGGGCGCCTGGGAACCACGATTCAACGGTTTTGACACTTATAGCCACTACCTTAATTTTTCTCGGCAGAATGATTTATTTTGCTGTTTCTTAATGGTAATGCAGTATATTCGCCGTTTGTTTAAGTAAAATAGTCATATATTCAAGGAGGAGATGATTTTGGATGTATATAGTTGCAATGGGCCGGTGGGCGTCTGGTGCACGATTCACCGGTTTTGACACCGATAGCCACTACCTTCATTTTCTCGGCAGAATGTTTTATTTTGCTGTTTCCTTATGGTAATGCAATATATTCGCCGTTTGATTAAGTAAAATAGTCATATTTTTAAGGAGGAGATGATTTTGGATGTATATAGTTGCAATGGGCCGGTGGGCGCCTGGTAACCACGATTCAGCGGTTCTGACACTGATTGCCACTACCTTCATTTTCTCGGAAGATTGTTTTATTTTGCTGTTTCTTAATGGTAATGCAGTATATTCGCCGTTTGTATAAGTAAAATAGTCTTATTTTCACGGAGGAGATGATTTTGGATGTATATAGTTGCAATGGGCCGGTGGGGCGTCTGGTGCACGAATCACCGGTTTTGACACCGATAGCCACTATCTTCATTTTCTCGGCAGAATGTTTTATTTTGCTGTTTCTTAATGGTAATGCAGTATATTCGCAGTTTGTTTAAGTAAAATAGTCATATTTTCAAGGAGGAGATGATTTTGGATGTATATAGTTGCAATGGGCCGCTGGGCGCCTGGTAACCACGATTCAGCGGTTCTGACACTGATTGCCACTTACCTTAATTTTCTCGGCAGAATGTTTTATTTTTGCTGTTTCGTAATGGTAATCCAGTATATTTGCCGTTTGTTTAAGTAAAAATAGTCATATTTTCAAGGAGGAGATGATTTTGGATGTATATAGTTGCAATGGGCCGGTGGGCGTCTGGTGCACGATTCACCGGTTTTGACACCGATAGCCACTACCTTCATTTTCTCGGCAGAATGTTTTATTTTGCTGTTTCTTAATGGTAATGCAGTATATTCGCCGTTTGTTTAAGTAAAATAGTCATATTTTCGAGGAGGAGATGATTTTGGATGTATATAGTTGCAAGGGGCCGCTGGGCGCCTGGTAACCACGATTCAGCGGTTTTGACACTTATAGCCACTACCTTCATTACCTCGGCAGAATGTTTTATTTTGCTGTTTCTTAATGGTAATGCAGTATATTCGGCGTTTGTTTAAGTAAAATAGTCATATTTTCAAGGAGGAGATGATTTTGGATGTATATAGTTGCAATTGGCCGGTGGGCGTCTGGTGCAACGAATCACCGGTTTTGACACCGATAGCCACTACCTTCATTTTCTCGGCAGTATGTTTTATTTTGCTGTTTCTTAATGGTAATGCAGTATATTCGCCGTTTGTTTAAGTAAAATAGTCATATTTTCAAGGAGGAGATGATTTTGGATGTATATAGCTGCAAATGGGCCGCTGGGCGCCTGGTAACCACGATTCAGCGGTTTTGACACTTATAGCCACTACCTTAATTTTCTCGGCAGAATGATTTATTTTGCTGTTTCGTAATGGTAATGCAGTATATTCGCCGTTTGTTTAAGTAAAATAGTCATATTTTCAAGGAGGAGATGATTTTGGATGTATATATTTGCAATGGGCGCCTGGTAACCACGATTCAGCGGTTCTGACACTGATTGCCACTACCTTCATTTTTCTCGGCAGAATGTTTTATTTTGCTGTTTCTTAATGGTAATGCAGTATATTCGCCGTTTGTTTTAAGTAAAATAGTCATATTTTCAAGGAGGAGATGATTTTGGATGTATATAGTTGCAATGGGCCGGTGGGTGTCTTGTGCACGAATCACCGGTTTTGACACCGATAGCCACTACCCTTCATTTTCTCGGCAGAATGTTTTATTTTGCTGTTTCTTAATGGTAATGCAGTAGATTCGCCGTTTGTTTGCGTAAAATAGTCATATTTTAAAGGAGGAGATGATTATGGATGTATATAGTTGCAATTGGCCGCTGAGCGCCTGGTACCTCGCGATTAACCGGTTTTGACACTTATAGCCAATACCTTCATTTTCTCGGCAGAATGTTTTATTTTGCTGTTTCTAAATGGTAATGCAGTATATTCAAACGTTGTATAAGTAGAATAGTCTTATTATCAAGGAGGAGATGATTTTGGATGTATATAGTTGCAATGGGCCGCTGGGCGTCTGGTGCACGAATCACCGGTTTTGACACCGATAGCCACTATCTTCATTTTCTCGGCCGGTGGGCGTCTAGTGCACGAATCACCGGTTTTGACACCGGTAGCCACCTACCATCATTTTCTCGGCAGAATATTTTATTTTGCTGTTTTTTAGAGGTAATGCAGTATATTCGCCGTTTGTTTAAGTAAAATAGTCATATTTTCAAGGAGGAGATGATTTTGGATGTATATAGCTGCAATGGGCCGCTGGGCGCCTGGTAACCACGATTCAGCGGTTTTTGACACTTATAGCCACTACCTTAATTTTCTCGGAAGAATGATTTATTTTGCTGTTTCTTAATGGTAATGCAGTATATTCGCCGTTTGTTTAAGTAAAATAGTCATATTTTCAAGGAGGAGATGATTTTGGATGTATATAGTTGCAATGGGCCCGGTGGGCGTCTGGTGCACGAATCACCGGTTTTGACACCGATAGCCACTACCTTCATTTTCTCGGGAGAGATGTTTTATTTTGCTGTTTCTTTATGGTAATGCAGTATATTCGCCGTTTGTTTAAGTAAAATAGCATATTTTCAAGGAGGAGATGATTTTGGATGTATATAGTTGCAATGGGCCGGTAGGGCGTCTGGTGCACGATTCACCGGTTTTGACACCGATAGCCACTACCTTCATTTTCTCGGCAGAATGTTTTATTTTGCTGTTTCCTTATGGTAATGCAGTATATTCGCCGTTTGTTTAAGTAAAATAGTCATACTTTCAAGGAGGAGATGATTTTGGATGTATATAGTTGCAATGGGCCGGTGGGCGTCTGGTGCACGAATCACCGGTTTTGACACCGATAGCCACTACCTTCATTTTCTCGGGAGAATGTTTTATTTTGCTGTTTCTTTATGGTAATGCAGTATATTCGCCGTTTGTTTAAGTAAAATAGGCATATTTTCAAGGAGGAGATGATTTTGGATGTATATAGTTGCAATGGGCCGCTGGGCGCCTGGTAACCATGATTCAGCGGTTCTAACACTGATTGCCACTACTACTTTCATTGTCTCGGCAGAATGTTTTATTTTGCTGTTTCTGAATGGTAATGCAGTATATTCGCCGTTTGTTTAGGTAAAATAGTCATATTTTTATGGAGGAGATGATTTTGGATGTGTATAGTTCCAATGGGCCGGTGGGCGTCTGGTGCACGAATCACCGGTTTTGACACCGATAGCCACTACCTTCATTTTCTCGGCAGAATGTGTTATTTTGCTGTTTCCTAATTGTAATGCAGTATATTCGCCGTTTGTTTAAGTAAAATAGTCATATTTTCAAGGGGGAGATGATTTTGGATGTATATAGTTGCAATGGGCCGGTGGGCGTCTGCAGCACGAATCACCGGTTTTGACACCGATAGTCACTACCATCATTTTCACGGCAGAATGTTTTATTTTGCTGTTTCTTAATGGTGATTCAGTATATTCGCCGTTTGTTTAAGTAAAATAGTCATATTTTCAAGGAGGAGTTGATTTCGGTTGTATATAGCTGCAATGGGCCGCTGGGCGCCTGGTAACCACGATTCAGCGGTTTTGACACTTATAGCCACTACCTTCATTTTCTCGGCAGAATGTTGTATTTTGCTGTTTCTGAATGGTAATGCAATATATTTGCCGTTTGTTTAAGTAAAATAGTCATACTTTCAAGGAGGAGATGATTTTGGATGTATATAGTTGCAATGGGCCGCTGGGCGCCTGGTAACCACGATTCAGCGGTTCTGACACTGATTGCCACTACCTTCATTTTCTCGGCAGAATGTTTTATTTCGCTGTTTCTTAATGGTAATTCAGTATTTTTCGCCGTTTCTTTAAGTAAAATAGTCTTATTTTCAAGGAGGAGATGATTTTGGATGTATATAGTTGCAATGGGCCGCTGGGCGCCTGGTAACCACGATTCAGCGGCTCTAACACTGATTGCCACTACCTTCATTGTCTCGGCAGAATGTTTTATTTTGCTGTTTCTGAAATGGTAATGCAGTATATTCGCCGTTTGTTTAAGTAAAATAGTCATATTTTCAAGGAGGAGATGATTTTGGATGTATATAGTTGCAATGGGCCGGTGGGCGTCTGGTGCACGAATCACCTGTTTTGACACCGATAGCCACTATCTTCATTTTCTCGGCAGAATGTTTTATTTTGCTGTTTTTTTAATGGTAATGCAGTATATTCACCGTTTGTTTAAGTAAAATACTCATATTTTCAAGGAGGAGATGATTTTGGATGTATATAGTTGCAACGGGCCGGTGGGCGTCTGGTGCACGAATCACCGGTTTTGACACCGATAGCCACTATCTTCATTTTCTCGGCAGAATGATTTATTTTGCGTTTTCTGAATGGAAATGCAGTATATTCGCCGTTTGTTTAAGTAAAAAAGTCATATTTTCAAGGAGAAGATGACTTTGGATGTATATAGTTGCAACGGGCCGCTGGGCGCCAGGTAACCACGATTCAGCGGTTTTGACACTGATTGCCACTACCTTCATTTCCTCGGCAGAATGTTTTATTTTGCTGTTTCTTAATGGTAATACAGTATATTCGCCGTTTGTTTAAGTAAAATAGTCATATTTTCAAGTAGGAGATGATTTTGGATGTATATAGTTGCAATGGGCCGCTGGGGGCCTGATAACCACGATTCAGCGGTTCTGACACTGATTGCCACTACTTTCATTTTCTCGGTAGAATGTTTTATTTTACTGTTTCTGAATGGTAATGCAGTATTTTCGCCGTTTGTTTAAGTAAAACAGTCATATTTTGATGGAGGAGATGATTTTGGATGTGTATAGTTCCAATGGGCCGGTGGGCGTCTGGTGCACGAATCACCGGTTTTGACACCGATAGCCACTACCTTCATTTTCTCGGCAGAATGTGTTATTTTGCTGTTTCCTAATGGTAATGCAGTATATTCGCCGTTTGTTTAAGTAAAATAGTCATATTTTCAAGGGGGAGATGATTTTGGATGTATATAGTTGCAATGGGCCGGTGGGCGTCTGCAGCACGAATCACCGGTTTTGACACCGATAGTCACTACCATCATTTTCACGGCAGAATGTTTTATTTTGCTGTTTCTTAATGGTGATTCAGTATATTCGCCGTTTGTTTAAGTAAAATAGTCATATTTTCAAGGAGGAGTTGATTTCGGTTGTATATAGCTGCAATGGGCCGCTGAGCGCCTGGTAACCACGATTCAGCGGTTTTGACACTTATAGCCACTACCTTCATTTTCTCGGCAGAATGTTGTATTTTGCTGTTTCTGAAAGGTAATGCAATATATTTGCCGTTTGTTTAAGTAAAATAGTCATACTTTCAAGGAGGAGATGATTTTGGATGTATATAGTTGCAATGGGCCGCTGGGCGCCTGGTAACCACGATTCAGCGGTTCTGACACTGATTGCCACTACCTTCATTTTCTCGGCAGAATGTGGTATTTTGCTGTTTCTGAATGGTAATGCAGTATATTCGCCGTTTGTTTAAGTAAAATAGTCATATTTTCTAGGAGGAGATGATTTTGGATGTATATAGTTGCAATGGGCCGGTGGGCGTCTGGTGCACGAATCACCTGTTTTGACACCGATAGCCACTATCTTCATTTTCTCGGCAGAATGTTTTATTTTGCTGTTTCTCAATGGTAATGCAGTATATTCACCGTTTGTTTAAGTAAAATAGTCATATTTTCAAGGAGGAGATGATTTTGGATGTATATAGTTGCAACGGGCCTGTGGGCGTCTGGTGCACGAATCACCGGTTTTGACACCGATAGCCACTATCTTCATTTTCTCTGCAGAATGATTTATTTTGCGTTTTCTGAATGGAAATGCAGTATATTCGCCGTTTGTTTAAGTAAAATAGTCATATTTTCATGGAGGAGATGATTTTGGATGTATATAGTTCCAATGGGCCGGTGGGCGTCTGGTGCACGAATCACTGGTTTTGACACCGACAGCCACTACCTTCTTTTTCTCGGCAGAATGTTTTATTTTGCTGTTTCCCAATGGTAATGCAGTATACTCGCCGTTTGTTTAAGTAAAATAGTCGTGGGCGTCTGCAGCACGAATCACCGGTTTTGACACCGATAGTCACTACCATCATTTTCACGGCAGAATGTTTTATTTTGCTGTTTCTTAATGGTAATGCAGTATATTCGCCGTTTGTTTAAGTAAAATGGTCATACTTTCAAGGAGAAGATGACTTTGGATGTATATAGTTGCAATGGGCCGCTGGGCGCCTGGAAACCACGATTCAGCGGTTTTTGACACTTATAGCCACTACCTTAATTTTCTCGGCAGTATGATTTATCTTGCTGTTTCTGAATGGTAATGCAGTATATTCGCCGTTTGTTTAAGTAAAATGGTCGTATTTTCAAGGAGGAGTTGATTTTGGATGTATATAGTTGCAATGGGCCGCTGGGCGCCTGGTAACCACGATTCAGCGTTTTTGACACTTATAGCCACTACCTTAATTTTCTCGGCAGAATGATTTATTTTGCGTTTTTTTTAATGGTAATGCAGTATTTTCGCCGTTTTGACACCGTTTGTTTAAGTAAAATAGTCATATTTTCATGGAGGAGATGATTTTGGATGTATATAGTTCCAATGGGCCGGTGGGCGTCTGGTGCACGAATCACTGGTTTTGACACCGACAGCCACTACCTTCTTTTTCTCGGCAGAATGTTTTATTTTGCTGTTTCCCAATGGTAATGCAGTATACTCGCCGTTTGTTTAAGTAAAATAGTCATATTTTCAAGGAGGAGATGATTTTGGATGTGTATAGTTGCAATGGGCCGGTGGGCGTCTGGTGCACGAATCACCGGTTTTGACACCGATAGCCACTACCTTCATTTTCTCGGCAGAATGTGTTATTTTGCTGTTTCCTAATGGTAATGCAGTATATTCGCCGTTTGTTTAACTAAAATAGTCATATTTTCAAGGGGGAGATGATTTTGGATGTATATAGTTGCAATGGGCCGGTGGGCGTCTGCAGCACGAATCACCGGCTTTGACACCGATAGTCACTACCATCATTTTCACGGCAGAATGTTTTATTTTGCTGTTTCTTAATGGTAATGCAGTATATTCGCCGTTTGTTTGAGTAAAATGGTCATACTTTCAAGGAGAAGATGACTTTGGATGTATATAGTTGCAATGGGCCGCTGGGCGCCTGGAAACCACGATTCAGCGGTTTTGACACCGATAGCCACTATTTTCATTTTCTCGGCAGAATGTTTTATATTGCTGTTTCTGAATGGTAATGCAGTATATTCGCCCTTTGTTTAAGTAAAATAGTCATATTTTCAAGGAGGAGATGATTTTGGATGTATATAGTTCCAATGGGCCGGTGGGCGTCTGGTGCACGAATCACTGGTTTTGACACCGATAGCCACTACCTTCTTTTTCTCGGCAGAATGTTTTATTTTGCTGTTTCCTAATGGTAATGCAGTATACTCGCCGTTTTGTTTAAGTAAAATAGTCATATTTTCAAGGAGGAGATGATTTTGGATGTATATAGTTGCAATGGGCCGGTGGGCTTCTGGTGCACGAATCACTGGTTTTGACACCGATAGCCACTACCTTCTTTTTCTCGGCAGAATGTTTTATTTTGCTGTTTCCTAATGGTAATGCAGTATACTCGCCGTTTGTTTAAGTAAAATAGTCATATTTTCAAGGAGGAGATGATTTTGGATGTATATAGTTGCAATGGGCCGGTGGGCTTCTGGTGCACGAATCACCGGTTTTGACACCGATAGCCACTACCTTCATTTTCTCGGCAGAATGTGTTATTTTGCTGTTTCCTAATGGTAATGCAGTATATTCGCCGTTTGTTTAAGTAAAATAGTCATTTTTCAAGGAGGAGATGATTTTGGATGTATATAGTTGCAATGGGCCGGTCGGCGTCTGCTGCAGGAATCACCGGTTTTGACACCGATAGTCACTACCATCATTTTCGCGGCAGAATGTTTTATTTTGCTGTTTCTTAATGGTAATGCAGTATATTCGCCGTTTGTTTAAGTAAAATGGTCATATTTTCAAGGAGAAGATGACGTTGGATGTATATAGTTGCAATGGGCCGCTGGGCGCCTGGAAACCACGATTCAGCGGTTTTGACACTTATAGCCACTACCTTAATTTTCTCGGCAGAATGATTTATTTTGCTGTTTCTGAATGGTAATGCAGTATATTCGCCGTTTGGTTAAGTAAAATAGTCATATTTTCAAGTAGGAGAAGATTTTGGATGTATATAGTTGCCATGGGCCGCTGGGAGCCTGATAACCACGATTCAGCGGCTCTGACACTGATTGCCACTACTTTCATTTTCTCCGTAGAATGTTTTATTTTGCTGTTTCTGAATGGTAATGCAGTATTTTCGCCGTTTGTTTAAGTAAAACAGTCATATTTTCATGGAGGAGATGATTTTGGATGTATATAGTTCCAATGGGCCGGTGGGCGTCTGGTGCACGAATCACCGGTTTTGACACCGATAGCCACTACCTTCTTTTTCTCGGCAGAATGTTTTATTTTGCTGTTTCCTAATGGTAATGCAGTATACTCGCCGTTTGTTTAAGTAAAATAGTCATATTTTCAAGGAGGAGATGATTTTGGATGTATATGTTTGCATTGGGCCGGTGGGCGTCTGGTGCACGAATCACCGGTTTTGACACCGATAGTCACTACCTTCATTTTCTCGGCAGAATGTGTTATTTTGCTGTTTCCTAATGGTAATGCAGTATATTCGCCGTTTGTTTAAGTAAAATGGTCGTATTTTCAAGGAGGAGTTGATTTTGGATGTATATAGTTGCAATGGGCCGCTGGGCGCCTGGTAACCACGATTCAGCGGTTTTGACACGTATGGCCACTACCTTAATTTTCTCGGCAGAATGATTTATTTTGCTGTTTCTGAATGGTAATGCAGTATATTCGATTTTTGTTTAAGTAAAATAGTCATATTTTCAAGGAGGAGATGATTTTGGATGTATATAGTTGCAATGGGCCGCTGGGCGCCTGATAACCACGATTCAGCTGTTCTGACACTGATTGCCACTACCTTCGTTTTCTCGGCAGAATGTTTTATTTTGCTGTTTCTTAATGGTAATGCAGTATTTTCGCCGTTTGTTTAAGTAAAAAAGTCATATTTTGCAAGGAGGAGATGATTTTGGATGTATATAATTGCAATAGGCCGGTGGGCGTCTGGTGCACGAATCACCTGTTTTGACACCGATAGCCACTATTTTCATTTTCTCGGCAGAATGTTTTATTTTCCTGTTTCTTAACGGTAATGCAGTATATTTGCCGTTTGTTTAAGTAAAATAGTCATATTTTCAAGGAGGAGATGATTTTGGATGTATATAGTTGCAATGGGCCGTTGGGCGTCTGGTGCACGAATCACCTGTTTTGACACCGATAGCCACTATCTTCATTTACTCGGCAGAATGATTTATTTTGCTGTTTCTGAATGGTAATGCAGTATATTCGCCGTTTGTTTATGTAAAATAGTCATATTATCATGGAGGAGATGATTTTGGATGTATACAGTTCCAATGGGCCGGTGGGCGTCTGGTGCACGAATCACCGGTTTTGACACCGATAGCCACTACCTTCTTTTTCTCGGCAGAATGTTTTATTTTGCTGTTTCCTAATGGTAATGCAGTATACTCGCCATTTGTTTAAGTAAAATAGTCATATTTTCAAGGAGGATATAATTTTGGATGTATATAGTTGCATTGGGCCGGTGGGCATCTGGTGCACGAAGCACCGGTTTTGACACCGATAGTCACTCCCTTCATTTTCTCGGCAGAATGTTTTATTTTGCTGTTTCTTTATGGTAATGCAGTATATTCGCCGTTTGTTTAAGTAAAAAAGTCGTATTTCAAGGAGGAGATGACTTTGAATGTATATAGTTGCAATGGGCCGCAAGGGCGCCTGGAAACCACGATTCAGCGGTTATGACACTTATAGCCACTACCTTCATTTTCTCGGCAGAATGTTTTATTTTGCTGTTTCTGAATGGTAATGCAGTATATTCGCCGTTTGTTTAAGTAAAATGGTCATATTTTCAAGGAGGAGATGATTTTGGATGTATATAGTTGCAATGGGCCGCTGGGCGCCTGGTAACCACGATTCAGCGGTTCTAACACTGATTGCCACTACCTTCATTTTCTCGGCAGAATGTTTTATTTTGCTGTTTCTGAATGGTAATGCAGTATTTTCGCCATTTGTTTAAGTAAAATAGTCATATTTTCAAGGAGGAGATGATTTTGGATGTATATAGTTGCAATGGGCCGCTGGGCGCATGGTAACCACGATTCAGCGGTTCTGACACTGATTGCCACTACCTTAATTTTCTCGGCATCATGTTTTATTTTGCTGTTTCTGAATGGTAATGCAGTATATTCGCCGTTTGTTTAAGTAAAATAGTCAGATTTTCAAGGAGGAGACAATTTTGGATGTATATAGTTGCAATTGTTTGGTGGGCGTCTGGTGCACGAATCACCGGTTTTGACACCGATAGCCACTATCTTCATTTTCTCGGCAGAATGATTTATTTTGCTGTTTCTGAATGGTAATGCAGTATATTCGCCGTTTGTTTAAGTAAAATAGTCATATTTTCATGGAGGAGATGATTTTGGATGTATACAGTTCCAATGGGCCGATGGGCGTCTGGTGCACGAATCACCGGTTTTGACACCGATAGCCACTACCTTCTTTTTCTCGGCAGAATGTTTTATTTTGCTGTTTCCTAATGGTAATGCAGTATACTCGCCATTTGTTTAAGTAAAATAGTCATATTTTCAAGGAGGATATAATTTTGGATGTATATAGTTGCATTGGGCCGGTGGGCGTCTGGTGCACGAATCACCGGTTTTGACACCGATAGTCACTCCCTTCATTTTCTCGGCAGAATGTTTTATTTTGCTGTTTCTTTATGGTAATGCAGTATATTCGCCGTTTGTTTAAGTAAAAAAGTCATATTTCAAGGAGGAGATGAGTTTGAATGTATATAGTTGCAATGGGCCGCAAGGGCGCCTTGAAACCACGATTCAGCGGTTATGACACTTATAGCCACTACCTTAATTTACTCGGCAGAATGATTTATTTTGCTGTTTCTGAATGGTAATGCAGTATATTCGCCGTTTGTTTAAGTAAAATAGTCATACTTTCAAGGAGGAGATGATTTTGGATGTATATAGCTGCAATGGGCCGCTGGGCGCCTGGTAACCACGATTCAGCGGTTTTGACACTTATAGCCACTACCTTCATTTTCTCGGCAGAATGTTTTATTTTGCTGTTTCTGAATGGTAATGCAGTATATTCGACGTTTGTTTAAGTAAAATGGTCATATTTACAAGGAGGAGATGATTTTGGATGTATATAGTTGCAATGGGCCGCTGGGCGCCTGGTTACCACGATTCAGCGGTTCTGACACTTATAGCCACTACCTTCATTTTCTCGGCAGAATGTTTTATTTTGCTGTTTCTTAATGGTAATGCAGTATTTTCGCCATTTGTTTAAGTAAAAAAGTCATAGTTTCAAGGAGGAGATGACTTTGAAAGTATATAGTTGCAATGGGCCGCAGGGCGCCTGGAAACCACGATTCAGCGGTTTTGACACCTATAGCCACTACCTTAATTTTCTCGGCAGATTGATTTATTTTGCTGTTTCTTAATGGTAATGCAGTATATTCGCCGTTTGTTTAAGTAAAATAGTCATATTTTCAAGGAGGAGATGATTTTGGATGTATATAGTTGCAATGGGCCGCTAGGCGCCTGATAACCACGATTCAGCGGTTCTGACACTGATTGCCACTACCTTCATTTTCTCGGCAGAATGTTTTATTTTGCTGTTTCTTAATGGTAATGCAGTATTTTCGCCGTTTGTTTGAGTAAAATAGTCATATTTTCAAGGAGGAGATGATTTTGGATGTATATAATTGCAATAGGCCGGTGGGCGTCTGGTGCACGAATCACCTGTTTTGACACCGATAGCCACTATTTTCATTTTCTCGGCAGAATGTTTATTTTGATGTTTCTTAATGGTAATGCAGTATATTCGCCGTTTGTTTAAGTAAAATAGTCATATTTTCAAGGAGGAGATGATTTTGGATGTATATAGTTGCAATGGGCCGCTGGGCGCATGGTAACCACGATTCAGCGGTTCTGACACTGATTGCCACTACCTTAATTTTCTCGGCAGAATGTTTTATTTTGCTGTTTCTGAATGGTAATGCAGTATATTCGCCGTTTGTTTAAGTAAAATAGTCATATTTTCTAGGAGGAGATGATTTTGGATGTATATAGTTGCAATGGGCCGTTGGGCGTCTGGTGCACGAATCACCTGTTTTGACACCGATAGCCACTATCTTCATTTACTCGGCAGAATGATTTATTTTGCTGTTTCTTAATGGTAATGCAGTATATTCGCTGTTTGTTTAAGTATAATAGTCATATTTTCAAGGAGGAGATTATTTTGGATGTATATAGTTGCAATGGGCCGCTGGGCGCATGGTAACCACGATTCAGCGGTTCTGACAGTGATTGCCACTACCTTAATTTTCTCAGCAGAATGTTTTATTATGCTGTTTCTGAATGGTAATGCAGTATATTCGCCGTTTGTTTAAGTAAAATAGTCTTATTTTCAAGGAGGAGATGATTTTGGATGTATATAGTTGCAATGGGCCGGTGGGCGTCTGGTGCACGAATCACCGGTTTTGACACCGATAGCCACTATCTTCATTTTCTCGGCAGAATGATTTATTTTGCTGTTTCTGAATGGTAATGCAGTATATTCGCCGTTTGTTTAAGTAAAATAGTCATATTATCATGGAGGAGATGATTTTGGATGTATACAGTTCCAATGGGCCGGTGGGCGTCTGGTGCACGAATCACCGGTTTTGACACCGATAGCCACAACCTTCTTTTTCTCGGCAGAATGTTTTATTTTGCTGTTTCCTAATGGTAATGCAGTATACTCGCCATTTGTTTAAGTAAAATAGTCATATTTTCAAGGAGGATATAATTTTGGATGTATACAGTTGCATTGGGCCGGTGGGCGTCTGGTGCACGAATCACCGGTTTTGACACCGATAGTCACTCCCTTCATTTGTCGGGCAGAATGTATTATTTTGCTGTTTCTTTATGGTAATGCAGTATATTCGCCGTTTGTTTGAAGTAAAAAAGTCATATTTCAAGGAGGAGATGACTTTGAATGTATATAGTTCCAATGGGCCGCAAGGGCGCCTGGAAACCACGATTCAGCGGTTATGACACTTATAGCCACTACCTTCCTTTTTAGGCAGAATGTTTTATTTTGCTGTTTCTGAATGGTAATGCAGCTGTATTCGCCGTTTGTTTAAGTAAAATTGTCATATTTTCAAGGAGGAGATGATTTTGGATGTATATAGTTGCAATGGGCCGCTGGGCTCCTGGTAACCACGATTCAGCGGTTCTAACACTGATTGCCACTACCTTCATTTTCTCGGCAGAATGTTTTATTTTGCTGTTTCTGAATGGTAATGCAGTATTTTCGCCATTTGTTTAAGTAAAATAGTCATATTTTCAAGGAGGAGATGATTTTGGTGGTATATAGTTGCAATGGGCCGCTGGGCGCATGGTAACCACGATTCAGCGGTTCTGATACTGATTGCCACTACCTTAATTTTCTCGGCATCATGTTTTATTTTGCTGTTTCTGAATGGTAATGCAGTATATTCGCCGTTTGTTTAAGTAAAATAGACAGATTTTCAAGGAGGAGACAATTTTGGATGTATATAGTTGCAATTGGCCGGTGGGCGTCTGGTGCACGAATCACCGGTTTTGACACCGATAGTCACTACCTTCATTTTCTCGGCAGAATGTGTTATTTTGCTGTTTCTTAATGGTAATGCAGTATATTCGCCGTTTGTTTAAGTAAAAAAGTCATAGTTTCAAGTATGAGATGACTTTGAATGTATATAGTTGCAATGGGCCGCAGGGCGTCTGGTGCTCGAATCACCTGTTTTGACACCGATAGCCACTATCTTCATTTTCTCGGCAGAATGTTTTATTTTGCTGTTTCTGAATGGTAATGCAGTAGATTCACCGTTTGTTTAAGTAAAATAGTCATATTTTCAAGGAGGAGATGATTTTGGATGTATATAGTTGCAATGGGCCGGTGGGCGTCTGGTACACGAATCACCGGTTTTGAAACCGATAGCCACTATCTTCATTTTCTCGGCAGAATGTTTTATTTTGCTGTTTCCTAATGGTAATGCAGTATATTCGCCGTTTGTTTAAGTAAAATAGTCATACTTTCAAGGAGGAGATGATTTTGGATGTATATAGCTGCAATGGGCCGCTGGGCGCCTGGTAACCACGAATCAGCGGTTTTGACACTGATTGCCACTACCTTCATTTTCTCGGCAGTATGTTTTTATTTTGCTGTTTCTGAATGGTAATGCAGTATATTCCCCGTTTGTTTAAGTAAAACAGTCATATTTTCAAGGAGGAGATGATTTTGGATGTATATAGTTGCAATGGGCCGGTGGGCGTCTGGTGCTCGAATCTCCTGTTTTGACACCGATAGCCACTATCTTCATTTTCTCGGCAGAATGTTTTATTTTGCTGTTTCTGAATGGTAATGCAGTATATTCGCCGTTTGTTTAAGTAAAATGGTCATACTTTCAAGGAGAAGATGACTTTGGATGTATATAGTTGCAATGGGCCGCTGGGCGCCTGGAAACCACGATTCAGCGGTTTTGACACTTATAGCCACTACCTTAATTTTCTCGGCAGAATGATTTATTTTGCTTTTTTTAAATGGTAATGCAGTATTTTCGCCGTTTGTTTAAGTAAAATAGTCATATTTTCAAGGAGGAGATGATTTTGGATGTATATAGTTGCAATGGGCCGGTGGGCGTCTGGTGCACGAATCACCTGTTTTGACACCGATAGCCACTATTTTCATTTTCTCGGCAGAATGTTTTATTTTGCTGTTTCTGAATGGTAATGCAGTATATTCGCCCTTTGTTTAAGTAAAATAGTCATATTTTCAAGGAGGAGATGATTTTGGATGTATATTGTTGCAATGGGCCGGTGGGCTTCTGGTGCACGAATCACCGGTTTTGACACCGATAGCCACTACCTTCATTTTCTCGGCAGAATGTGTTATTTTGCTGTTTCCTAATGGTAATGCAGTATATTCGCCGTTTGTTTAAGTAAAATAGTCATATTTTCAAGGAGGAGATGATTTTGGATATATATAGTTGCAATGGGCCGGTGGGCTTCTGGTGCACGAATCACCGGTTTTGACACCGATAGCCACTTACCTTCATTTTCTCGGCCAGAATGTGTTATTTTGCTGTTTCCTAATGGTAATGCAGTGTATTCGCCGTTTGTTTAAGTAAAATAGTCATACTTTCAAGGAGGAGATGATTTTGGATGTATATAGCTGCAATGGGCCGCTGGGCGCCTGGTAACCACGAATCAGCGGTTTTGACACCGATAGCCACTACCTTCATTTTCTCGGCAGAATGTTTTATTTTGCTGTTTCTTAATGGTAATGCAGTATATTCGCCGTTTGTTTAAGTAAAATGGTCATATTTTCAAGGAGAAGATGACTTTGGATGTATATAGTTGCAATGGGCCGCTGGGCGCCTGGAAACCACGATTCAGCGGTTTTGACACTTATAGCCACTACCTTAATTTTCTCGGCAGAATGATTTATTTTGCTGTTTCTGAATGGTAATGCAGTATATTCGCCGCCGTTTGGTTAAGTAAAATAGTCATATTTTCAAGTAGGAGAAGATTTTGGATGTATAAAGTTGCCATGGGCCTCTGGGCGCCTGATAACCACGATTCAGCGGTTCTGACACTGATTGCCACTACTTTCATTTTCTCCGTAGAATGTTTTATTTTGCTGTTTCTGAATGGTAATGCACTATTTTCGCCGTATGTTTAAGTAAAACAGTCATATTTTCATGGAGGAGATGATTTTGGATGTATATAGTTCCAATGGGCCGGTGGGCGTCTGGTGCACGAATCACCGGTTTTGACACCGATAGCCACTACCTTCTTTTTCTCGGCAGAATGTTTTATTTTGCTGTTTCCTAATGGTAATGCAGTATATTCGCCGTTTGTTTAAGTAAAATGGTCATATTTTCAAGGAGAAGATGACTTTGGATGTATATAGTTGCAATGGGCCGCTGGGCGCCTGATAACCACGATTCAGCTGTTCTGACACTGATTGCCACTACCTTCATTTTCTCGGCAGAATGTTTTATTTTGCTGTTTCTTAATGGTAATGCAGTATTTTCGCCGTTTGTTTAAGTAAAATAGTCATATTTTCAAGGAGGAGATGATTTTGGATGTATATAATTGCAATAGGCCGGTGGGCGTCTGGTGCACGAATCACCTGTTTTGACACCGATAGCCACTATTTTCATTTTCTCGGCAGAATGTTTTATTTTGCTGTTTCTTAATGGTTATGCAGTATATTCGCCATTTGTTTAAGTAAAATAGTCATATTTTCAAGGCGGAGATGATTTTGGATGTATATAGTTGCAATGGGCCGCTGGGCGCATGGTAACCACGATTCAGCGGTTCTGACACTGATTGCCACTACCTTAATTTTCTCGGCAGAATGTTTTATTTTGCTGTTTCTGAATGGTAATGCAGTATATTCGCCGTTTGTTTAAGTAAAATAGTCATATTTTCAAGGAGGAGATGATTTTGGATGTATATAGTTGCAATGGGCCGTTGGGCGTCTGGTGCACGAATCACCTGCTTTGAAACCGATAGCCACTATCTTCATTTTCTCGGCAGAATGATTTATTTTGCTGTTTCTTAATGGTAATGCAGTATATTCGCTGTTTGTTTAAGTATAATAGTCATATTTCCAAGGAGGAGATGATTTTGGATGTATATAGTTGCAATGGGCCGCTGGGCGCATGGTAACCACGATTCAGCGGTTCTGACACTGATTGCCACTACCTTAATTTTCTCGGCAGAATGTTTTATTTTGCTGATTCTGAATGGTAATGCAGTATATTCGCCGTTTGTTTAAGTAAAATAGTCTTATTTTCAAGGAGGAGATGATTTTGGATGTATATAGTTGCAATGGGCCGGTGGGCGTCTGGTGCACGAATCACCGGTTTTGACAACGATAGCCACTATCTTCATTTTCTCGGCAGAATGATTTATTTTGCTGTTTCTGAATGGTAATGCAGTATATTCGCCGTTTGTTTAAGTAAAATAGTCATATTTTCATGGAGGCGATGATTTTGGATGTATACAGTTCCAATGGGCCGATGGGCGTCTGGTGCACGAATCACCGGTTTTGACACCGATAGCCACTACCTTCTGTTTCTCGGCAGAATGTTTTATTTTGCTGTTTCCTAATGGTAATGCAGTATACTCGCCATTTGTTTAAGTAAAATAGTCATATTTTCAAGGAGGATATAATTTTGGATGTATATAGTTGCATTGGGCCGGTGGGCGTCTGGTGCACGGAATCACCGGTTTTGACACCGATAGTCACTCCCTTCATTTTCTCGGCAGAATGTTTTATTTTGCAGTTTCTTTATGGTAATGCAGTATAATCGCCGTTTGTTTAAGTAAAAAAGTCATATTTCAAGGAGGAGATGACTTTGAATGTATATAGTTGCAATGGGCCGCAAGGGCGCCTGGAAACCACGATTCAGCGGTTATGACACTTATAGCCACTACCTTAATTTACTCGGCAGAATGATTTATTTTGCTGTTTCTGAATGTTAATGCAGTATATTCGCCGTTTGTTTAAGTAAAATAGTCATACTTTCAAGGAGGAGATGATTTTGGATGTATACAGCTGCAATGGGCCGCTGGGCGCCTGGTAACCACGATTCAGCGGTTTTGACACTTATAGCCACTACCTTCATTTTCTCGGCAGAATGTTTTATTTTGCTGTTTCTGAATGGTAATGCAGTATATTCGCAGTTTGTTTAAGTAAAATGGTCATATTTACAAGGAG
This sequence comes from Locusta migratoria, assembly GCA_026315105.1. Classification (NCBI taxonomy): domain Eukaryota; kingdom Metazoa; phylum Arthropoda; class Insecta; order Orthoptera; family Acrididae; genus Locusta; species Locusta migratoria. Next base: position 48,261 of record JAOYRU010000771.1, read on the forward strand.
GAGATGATTTTGGATGTATATAGTTACAATGGGCCGCTGGGCGCCAGGTTACCACGATTCAGCGGTTCTGACACTGATTGCCACTACCTTCATTTTCTCGGCAGAATGTTTTATTTTGCTGTTTCTTAATGGTAATGCAGTATATTTGCCGTTTGTTTAAGTAAAATAGTCATATTTTCAAGGAGGAGATGATTTTGGATGTATATAGTTGCAATGGGCCGCTAGGCGCCTGATAACCACGATTCAGCGGTTCTGACACTGATTGCCACTACCTTCATTTTCTCGGCAGAATGTTTTATTTTGCTGTTTCTGAATGGTAATGCAGTATATTCGCCGTTTGTTTAAGTAAAATGGTCGTATTTTCAAGGAGGAGTTGATTTTGGATGTATATAGTTGCAATGGGCCGCTGGGCGCCTGGTAACCACGATTCAGCGGTTTTGACACTTATAGCCACTACCTTAATTTTCTCGGCAGAATGATTTATTTTGCTTTTTTTTAATGGTAATGCAGTATTTTCGCCGTTTGTTTAAGTAAAATAGTCATATTTTCAAGGAGGAGATGATTTTGGATGTATATAGTTGCAATGGGCCGGTGGGCGTCTGGTGCACGAACCACCTGTTTTGACACCGATAGCCACTATTTTCATTTTCTCGGCAGAATGTTTTATTTTGCTGTTTCTGAATGGTAATGCAGTATATTCGCCCTTTGTTTAAGTAAAATAGTCATATTTTCAAGGAGGAGATGATTTTGGATGTATATAGTTGCAATGGGCCGGTCGGCGTCTGCTGCAGGAATCACCTGTTTTGAAACCGATAGCCACTATTTTCATTTTCTCGGCAGAATGTTTTATTTTGCTGTTTCTGAATGGTAATGCAGTATATTCGCCCTTTGTTTAAGTAAAATAGTCATATTTTCAAGGAGGAGATGATTTTGGATGTATATAGTTGCAATGGGCCGGTGGGCTTCTGGTGCACGAATCACCGGTTTTGACACCGATAGCCACTACCTTCATTTTATCGGCAGAATGTGTTATTTTGCTGTTTCCTAATGGTAATGCAGTATATTCGCCGTTTGTTTAAGTAAAATGGTCGTATTTTCAAGGAGGAGTTGATTTTGGATGTATATAGTTGCAATGGGCCGCTGGGCGCCTGGTAACCACGATTCAGCGGTTTTGACACTTATAGCCACTACCTTAATTTTCTCGGCAGAATGATTTATTTTGCTTTTTTTTAATGGTAATGCAGTATTTTCGCCGTTTGTTTAAGTAAAATAGTCATATTTTCAAGGAGGAGATGATTTTGGATGTATATAGTTGCAATGGGCCGGTGGGCGTCTGGTGCACGAACCACCTGTTTTGACACCGATAGCCACTATTTTCATTTTCTCGGCAGAATGTTTTATTTTGCTGTTTCTGAATGGTAATGCAGTATATTCGCCCTTTGTTTAAGTAAAATAGTCATATTTTCAAAGAGGAGATGATTTTGGATGTATATAGTTGCAATGGGCCGGTGGGCTTCTGGTGCACGAATCACCGGTTTTGACACTGATAGCCACTACCTTCATTTTCTCGGCAGAATGTGTTATTTTGCTGTTTCCTAATGGTAATGCAGTATATTCGCCTTTTGTTTAAGTAAAATAGTCATATTTTCAAGGAGGAGTTGATTTTGGATGTATATAGTTGCAATGGGCCGCTGGGCGCCTGGAAACCACGATTCAGCGGTTTTGACACTTATAGCCACTACCTTAATTTTCTCGGCAGAATGATTTATTTTGCTGTTTCTGAATGGTAATGCAGTATATTCGCCGTTTGGTTAAGTAAAATAGTCATATTTTCAAGTAGGAGAAGATTTTGGATGTATATAGTTGCCATGGGCCGCTGGGCGCCTGATAACCACGATTCAGCGGTTCTGACACTGATTGCCACTACTTTCATTTTCTCCGTAGAATGTTTTATTTTGCTGTTTCTGAATGGTAATGCAGTATTTTCGCCGTTTGTTTAAGTAAAACAGTCATATTTTCATGGAGGAGATGATTTTGGATGTATATAGTTCCAATGGGCCGGTGGGCGTCTGGTGCACGAATCACCGGTTTTGACACCGATAGCCACTACCTTCTTTTTCTCGGCAGAATGTTTTATTTTGCTGTTTCCTAATGGTAATGCAGTATACTCGCCGTTTGTTTAAGTAAAATAGTCATATTTTCAAGGAGGAGATGATTTTGGATGTATATGGTTGCATTGGGCCGGTGGGCGTCTGGTGCACGAATCACCGGTTTTGACACCGATAGTCACTACATTCATTTTCTCGGCAGAATGTGTTATTTTGCTGTTTCCTAATGGTAATGCAGTATATTCGCCGTTTGTTTAAGTAAAATAGTCATATTTTCAAGGAGGAGATGATTTTGGATGTATATAGTTGCAATGGGCCGGTGGGCGTCTGCTGCACGAATCACCGGTTTTGACACCGATAGTCACTACCATCATTTTCACGGCAGAATGTTTTATTTTGCTATTTCGTAATGGTAATGCAGTATATTCGCCGTTTGTTTAAGTAAAATGGTCATATTTTCAAGGAGAAGATGACTTTGGATGTATATAGTTGCAATGGGCCGCTGGGCGCCTGGAAACCACGATTCAGCGGTTTTGACACTTATAGCCACTACCTTAATTTTCTCGGCAGTATGATTTATCTTGCTGTTTCTGAATGGTAATGCAGTATATTGGCCGTTTGTTTAAGTAAAATGGTCGTATTTTCAAGGAGGAGTTGATTTTGGATGTATATAGTTGCAATGGGCCGCTGGGCGCCTGGTAACCACGATTCAGAGTTTTGACACGTATGGCCACTACCTGAATTTTCTCGGCAGAATGATTTATTTTGCTGTTTCTGAATGGTAATGCAGTATATTCGATTTTTGGTTAAGTAAAATAGTCATATTTTCAAGTAGGAGATGATTTTGGATGTATATAGTTGCAATGGGCCGCTGGGCGCCTGATAACAACGATTCAGCTGTTCTGACACTGATTGCCACTACCTTCATTTTCTCGGCAGAATGTTTTATTTTGCTGTTTCTTAATGGTAATGCAGTATTTTCGCCGTTTGTTTAAGTAAAATAGTCATATTTTCAAGGAGGAGATGATTTTGGATGTATATAATTGCAATAGGCCGGTGGGCGTCTGGTGCACGAATCACCTGTTTTGACACCGATAGCCACTATTTTCATTTTCTCGGCAGAATGTTTTATTTTGCTGTTTCTTAACGGTTATGCAGTATATTCGCCGTTTGTTTAAGTAAAATAGTCATATTTTCAAGGCGGAGATGATTTTGGATGTATATAGTTGCAATGGGCCGCTGGGCGCATGGTAACCACGATTCAGCGGTTCTGACACTGATTGCCACTACCTTAATTTTCTCGGCAGAATGTTTTATTTTGCTGTTTCTGAATGGTAATGCAGTATATTCGCCGTTTGTTTAAGTAAAATAGTCATATTTTCAAGGAGGAGATGATTTTGGATGTATATAGTTGCAATGGGCCGTTGGGCGTCTGGTGCACGAATCACCTGTTTTGAAACCGATAGCCACTATCTTCATTTTCTCGGCAGAATGATTTATTTTGCTGTTTCTTAATGGTAATGCAGTATATTCGCTGTTTGTTTAAGTATAATAGTCATATTTCCAAGGAGGAGATGATTTTGGATGTATATAATTGCAATGGGCCGCTGGGCGCATGGTAACCACGATTCAGCGGTTCTGACACTGATTGCCACTACCTTAATTTTCTCGGCAGAATGTTTTACTTTGCTGTTTTCTGAATGGTAATGCAGTATATTCGCCGTTTGTTTAAGTAAAATAGTCTTATTTTCAAGGAGGAGATGATTTTGGATGTATATAGTTGCAATGGGCCGGTGGGCGTCTGGTGCACGATTCACCGGTTTTGACACCGATAGCCACTATCTTCATTTTCTCGGCAGAATGATTTATTTTGCTGTTTCTGAATGGTAATGCAGTATGTTCGCCGTTTGTTTAAGTAAAGTAGTCATATTTTCATGGAGGAGATGATTTTGAATGTATACAGTTCCAATGGGCCGATGGGCGTCTGGTGCACGAATCACCGGTTTTGACACCGATAGCCACTACCTTCTTTTTCTCGGCAGAATGTTTTATTTTGCTGTTTACTAATGGTAATGCAGTATACTCGCCATTTGTTTAAGGTAAAATAGTCATATTTTCAAGGAGGATATAATTTTGGATGTATATAGTTGCATTGGGCCGGTGGGCGTCTGGTGCACGAATCACCGGTTTTGACACCGATAGTCACTCCCTTCATTTTCTCGGCAGAATGTTTTTATTTTGCTGTTTCTTTATGGTAATGCAGTATATTCGCCGTTTGTTTAAGTAAAATGGTCATATTTACAAGGAGGAGATGATATTGGATGTATATAGTTGCAATGGGCCGCTGGGCGCCTGGTTACTACGAATCAGCGGTTCTGACACTGATTGCCACCACCTTCATTTTCTCGGCAGAATGTTTTATTTTGCTGTTTCTTAATGGTAATGCAGTATTTTCGCCATTTGTTTAAGTAAAAAAGTCATAGTTTCAAGGAGGAGATGACATTGAAAGTATATAGTTGCAATGGGCCGCAGGGCGCCTGGAAACCACGATTCAGCGGTTTTGACACCTATAGCCACTACCTTAATTTTCTCGGCAGAATGATTTATTTTGCTGTTTCTTAATGGTAATGCAGTATATTTGCCGTTTGTTTAAGTAAAATAGTCATATTTTCAAGGAGGAGATGATTTTGGATGTATATATTTGCAATGGGCCGCTAGGCGCCTGATAACCACGATTCAGCGGTTCTGACACTGATTGCCACTACCTTCATTTTCTCGGCAGAATGTTTTATTTTGCTGTTTCTGAATGGTAATGCAGTATATTCGCCGTTTGTTTAAGTAAAATAGTCATATTTTCAAGGAGGAGATGATTTTGGATGTATATATTTGCAATAGGCCGGTGGGCGTCTGGTGCACGAATCACCTGTTTTGACACCGATAGCCACTATTTTCATTTTCTCGGCAGAATGTTTTATTTTGCTGTTTCTTAATGGTAATGCAGTATATTCGCCGTTTGTTTAAGTAAAATAGTCATATTTTCAAGGAGGAGATGATTTTGGATGTATATAGTTGCAATGGGCCGCTGGGCGCATGGTAACCACGATTCAGCGGTTCTGACACTGATTGCCACTACCTTAATTTTCTCGGCAGAATGTTTTATTTTGCTGTTTCTGAATGGTAATGCAGTATATTCGCCGTTTGTTTAAGTAAAATAGTCATATTTTCAAGGAGGAGGTGATTTTAGATGTATATAGTTGCAATGGGCCGTTGGGCGTCTGGTGCACGAATCACCTGTTTTGACACCGATAGCCACTATCTTCATTTACTCGGCAGAATGATTTATTTTGCTGTTTCTTAATGGTAATGCAGTATATTCGCTGTTTGTTTAAGTATAATAGTCATATATTCAAGGAGGAGATGATTTTGGATGTATATAGTTGCAATGGGCCGCTGGGCGCATGGTAACCACGATTCAGCGGTTCTGACAGTGATTGCCACTACCTTAATTTTCTTAGCAGAATGTTTTATTAAGCTGTTTCTGAATGGTAATGCAGTATATTCGCTGTTTGTTTAAGTATAATAGTCATATTTCCAAGGAGGAGATGATTTTGGATGTATATAGTTGCAATGGGCCGCTGGGCGCATGGTAACCACGATTCAGCGGTTCTGACACTGATTGCCACTACCTTAATTTTCTCGGCAGAATGTTTTATTTTGCTGTTTCCTAATGGTAATGCAGTATACTCGCCATTTGTTTAAGTAAAATAGTCATATTTTCAAGGAGAATATAATTTTGGATGTATATAGTTGCATTGGGCCGGTGGGCGTCTGGTGCACGAATCACCGGTTTTGACACCGATAGTCATCCCTTCATTTCTCGGCAGAATGTTTTATTTTGCTGTTTCTTTATGGTAATGCAGTATATTCGCCGTTTGTTTAAGTAAAAAAGTCATATTTCAAGGAGGAGATGACTTTGAATGTATATAGTTGCAATGGGCCGCAAGGGCGCCTGGAAACCACGATTCAGCGGTTATGACACTTATAGCCACTACCTTAATTTACTCGGCAGAATGATTTATTTTGCTGTTTCTGAATGGTAATGCAGTGTATTCGCCGTTTGTTTAAGTAAAATGGTCATATTTACAAGGAGGAGATGATATTGGATGTATATAGTTGCAATGGGCCGCTGGGCGCCTGGTTACCACGAATCAGCGGTTCTGACACTGATTGCCACCACCTTCATTTTCTCGGCAGAATGTTTTATTTTGCTGTTTCTTAATGGTAATGCAGTATTTTCGCCATTTGTTTAAGTAAAAAAGTCATAGTTTCAAGGAGGAGATGACTTTGAAAGTATATAGTTGCAATGGGCCGCAGGGCGCCTGGAAACCACGATTCAGCGGTTTTGACACCTATAGCCACTACCTTAATTTTCTCGGCAGAATGATTTATTTTGCTGTTTCTTAATGGTAATGCAGTATATTTGCCGTTTGTTTAAGTAAAATAGTCATATTTTCAAGTAGGAGATGATTTTGGATGTATATAGTTGCAATGGCCCGCTAGGCGCCTGATAACCACGATTCAGCGGTTCTGACACTGATTGCCACTACCTTCATTTTCTCGGCAGAATGTTTTATTTTGCTGTTTCTTAATGGTAATGCAGTATTTTCGCCGTTTGTTTAAGTAAAATAGTCATATTTTCAAGGAGGAGATGATTTTGGATGTATATAATTGCAATAGGCCGGTGGGCGGCTGGTGCACGAATCACCTGTTTTGACACCGATAGCCACTATTTTCATTTTCTCGGCTGAATGTTTTATTTTGCTGTTTCTTAATGGTAATGCAGTATATTCGCCGTTTGTTTAAGTAAAATAGTCATATTTTCAAGGAGGAGATGATTTTGGATGTATATAGTTGCAAAGGGCCGCTGGGCGCATGGTAACCACGATTCAGCGGTTCTGACACTGATTGCCACTGCCTTAATTTTCTCGGCAGAATGTTTTATTTTGCTGTTTCTGAATGGTAATGCAGTATATTCGCCGTTTGTTTAAGTAAAATAGTCATATTTTTCAAATAGGAGATGAATTTGGATGTATATAGTTGCAATGGGCCGTTGGGCGTCTGGTGCACGAATCACCTGTTTTGACACCGATAGCCACTATCTTCATTTACTCGGCAGAATGATTTATTTTGCTGTTTCTTAATGGTAATGCAGTATATTCGCTGTTTGTTTAAGTATAATAGTCATATATTCAAGGAGGAGATGATTTTGGATGTATATAGTTGCAATGGGCCGCTGGGCGCATGGTAACCACGATTCAGCGGTTCTGACAGTGATTGCCACTACCTTAATTTTCTCAGCAGAATGTTTTATTATGCTGTTTCTGAATGGTAATGCACTATATTCGCCGTTTGTTTATGTAAAATAGTCTTATTTTCAAGGAGGAGATGATTTTGGATGTATATAGTTGCAATGGGCCGGTGGGCGTCTGGTGCACGAATCACCGGTTTTGACACCGATAGTCACTCCCTTCATTTTCTCGGCAGAATGTTTTATTTTGCTTTTTCTTTATGGTAATGCAGTATATTCCGCCGTTTGTTTAAGTAAAAAAAGTCATATTTCAAGGAGGAGATGACTTTGAATGTATATAGTTGCAATGGGCCGCAAGGGCGCCTGGAAACCACGATTCATCGGTTATGACACTTATAGCCACTACCTTCATTTTCTCGGCAGAATGTTTTATTTTGCTGTTTCTGAATGGTAATGCAGTATATTCACCGTTTGTTTAAGTAAAATGGTCATATTTGCAAGGAGGAGATGATTTTGGATGTATATAGTTGCAATGGGCCGCTGGGCGCCTGGTAACCACGATTTCGCGGTTCTAACACTGATTGCCACTACCTTCATTTTCTCGGCAGAATGTTTTATTTTGCTGTTTCTGAATGGTAATGCAGTATTTTCGCCATTTGTTTAAGTAAAATAGTCATATTTTCAAGGAGGAGATGATTTTGGATATATATAGTTGCAATGGGCCGCTGGGCGCATGGTAACCACGATTCAGCGGTTCTGACACTGATTGCCACTACCTTAATTTTCTCGGACTCATGTTTTATTTTGCTGTTTCTGAATGGTAATGCAGTATATTCACCGTTTGTTTAAGTAAAATAGTCATATTTTCAAGGAGGAGATGATTTTGGATGTATATAGTTGCAATGGGCCGGTGGGCGTCTGGTGCACGAATCACCGGTTTTGACACCGATAGTCACTACCTTCATTTTCTCGGCAGAATGTTTTATTTTGCTGTTTCTTAATGGTAATGCAGTATATTCGCCGTTTGTTTAAGTAAAATAGTCATATTTTCAAGGAGGAGATGACTTTGAATGTATATAGTTGCAATGGGCCGCAGGGCGCCTGGAAACCACGATTCAGCGGTTTTGACACTTATAGCCACTACCTTAATTTTCTCGGCAGAATGATTTATTTTGCTGTTTCTTAATGGTAATGCAGTATATTCGCCGTGTGTTTAAGTAAAATGCTCATATTTTCAAGGAGGAGTTAATTTTGGATGTATATAGTTCCAAGGGGCCGGTGGGCGTCTGGTGCACGAATCACCGTTTTTGACACCGATAGCCACTTCCCTCTTTTCTCGGCATAATGTTATATTTGGCTGTTTCCTAAAGGTAATGCATTATATTCGCCGTTTGTTTAAGTAAAAAAGTCATATTTTCAAGGAGAAGATGACTTTGGATGTATATAGTTGCAACGGGCCGCTGGGCACCAGGTAACCACGATTCAGCGGTTTTGACACTGATTGCCACTACCTTCATTTTCTCGGCAGAATGTTTTACTTTGCTGTTTCTTAATGGTAATACAGTATATTCGCCGTTTGTTTAAGTAAAATAGTCATATTTTCAAGGAGGAGTTGATTTTGGTTGTATATAGCTGCAATGGGCCGCTGGGCGCCTGGTAACCATGATTCAGCGGTTTTGACACTTATAGCCACTACCTTCATTTTCTCGGCAGAATGTTGTATTTTGCTGTTTCTGAATGGTAATGGAATATATTTGCCGTTTGTTTAAGTAAAATAGTCATAGTTTCAAGGAGGAGATGACTTTGAATGTATATAGTTGCAATGGGCCGCAGGGCGCCTGGAAACCACGATTCAGCGGTTTTGACACTTATAGCCACTACTTTAATTTTCTCGGCAGAATGATTTATTTTGCTGTTTCTTAATGGTAATGCAGTATATTTGCCGTTTGTTTAAGTAAAATAGTCATATTTTCAAGGAGGAGATGATTTTTGATGTATATAGTTGCAATGGGCCGCTGGGCGCCTGGTAACCACGATTCAGCGGTTCTGACACTGATTGCCACTACCTTCATTTTCCAGGCAGAATGTTTTATTTTGCTGTTTCTGAATGGTAATGCAGTATATTCGCCGTTTGTTTAAGTAAAATAGTCATATTTTCATGGAGGAGATGATTTTGGATGTATATAGTTCCAATTGGCTGGTGGGCGTCTGGTGCACGAATCACTGGTTTTGACACCGATAGCCACTACTTTCTTTTCTCGGCAGAATGTTTTATTTTGCTGTTTCCTAATGGTAATGCATTATACTCGCCGTTTCTTTAAGTAAAATAGTCATATTTTCAAGGAGGAGATGATTTTGGATGTATATAGTTGCAATGGGCCGGTGGGCGTCTGGTGCACGAATCACCGGTTTTGACACCGATAGCCACTACCCTTATTTTCTCGGCAGAATGTGTTATTCTGCTGTTTCCTAATGGTAATGCAGTATATTCGCCGTTTGTTTAAGTAAAATAGTCATATTTTCAAGGAGGAGATGATTTTGGATGTATATAGTTGCAATGGGCGGTCGGCGCCTGGTAACCACGATTCAGCGGTTTTGACACTTATAGCCACTACCTTAATTTTCTCGGCAGAATGATTTATATTGCTGTTTCTTAGGGTAATGCAGTATATTCGCCGTTTGTTTAAGTAAAATAGTCATATTTTCAAGGAGGAGATGATTTTGGATGTATATAGTTGCAATGGGTAACCACGATTCAGCGGTTTTGACACTGATTGCCACTACCTTCATTTTCTCGGCAGAATGTTTTATTTTGCTGTTTCTTAATGGTAATGCAGTATTTTCGCCGTTTGTTTAAGTAAAATAGTCATATTTTCAAGGAGAAGATGATTTTGGATGTATATAGTTGCAATGGGCCGCTGGGCGCCTGGTAACCACGATTCAGCGGTTCTGACACTGATTGCCACTACCTTCATTTTCTCGGCAGAATGTTTTATTTTGCTGTTTCTGAATGGTAATGCACTATTTTCGCCGTTTGTTTAAGTAAAATAGTAATATTTTCAAGGAGGAGATGATTATGGATGTATATAGTTGCAATGGGCCGGTGGGCGTCTGGTGCACGAATCACCTGTTTTGACACCGATAGCCACTACCTTCATTTTCTCGGCAGAATGTTTTATTTTGCTGTTTCTTAATGGTAATGCAGTATATTCGCCGTTTGTTTAAGTAAAAAAGTCATAGTTTCAAGGAGGAGATGACTTTGAATGTATATAGTTGCAATGGGCCGCAGGGCGCCTGGAAACCACGATTCAGCGGTTTTGACACTTATAGCCACTACCTTAATTTTCTCGGCAGTATGATTTATCCTGCTGTTTCTGAATGGTAATGCAGTATATTCGCCGTTTGTTTAAGTAAAATGGTCGTATTTTCATGGAGGAGTTGATTTTGGATGTATATAGTTGCAATGGGCCGCAGGGCGCCTGGAAACCACGATTCAGCGGTTTTGACACTTATAGCCACTACCTTAATTTTCTCGGCAGAATGTTTTATTTTGCTGTTTCTTAATGGTAAAGCAGTATATTCGCCGTTTGTTTAAGTAAAATAGTCAGATTTTCAAGGAGGAGACAATTTTGGATGTATATAGTTGCAATGGGCCGGTGGGCGTCTGGTGCACGAATCACTGGTTTTGACACCGATAGTCACTACCTTCATTTTCTCGGCAGAATGTTTTATTTTGCTGTTTCTTAATGGTAATGCAGTATATTCGCCGTTTGTTTAAGTAAAAAAGTCATAGTTTCAAGGAGGAGATGACTTTGAATGTATATAGTTGCAATGGGCCGCAGGGGCGCCTGGAAACCACGATTCAGCGGTTTTGACACTTATAGCCACTACCTTAATTTTCTCGGCAGAATGATTTATTTTGCTGTTTCTTAATGGTAATGCAGTATATTTGCCGTTTGTTTAAGTAAAATAGTCAAATTTTCAAGGAGGAGATGATTTTGGATGTATATTGTTGCAATGGGCCGCTGGGCGCCTGGTAACCACGATTCAGCGGTTCTGACACTGATTGCCACTACCTTCATTTTCTCGGCAGAATGTTTTATTTTGCTGTTTCTGAATGGTAATGCAGTATATTCGCCGTTTGTTTAAGTAAAATAGTCATATTTTCAAGGAGGAGATGATTCTGGATGTATATAGTTGCAATGGGCCGGTGGGCGTCTGGTGCACGAATCACCTGTTTTGCCACCGATAGCCACTACCTTCTTTTTCTCGGCAGAATTTTTTATTTTGCTGTTTCCTAATGGTAATACAGTATACTCGCCGTTTGTTTAAGTAAAATAGTCATATTTTCAAGGAGGAGATGATTTTGGATGTATATAGTTGCAATGGGCCGGTGGGCGTCTGGTGCACGAATCACCGGTTTTGACACCGATAGCCACTACCTTCATTTTCTCGGCAGAATGTGTTATTTTGCTGTTTCCTAATGGTAATGCAGTATATTTGCCGTTTGTTTAAGTAAAATAGTCATATTTTCAAGGAGGAGATGATTTTGGATGTATATAGTTGCAATGGGCCGGTCGGCGTCTGCTGCACGAATCACCGGTTTTGACACCGATGTTCACTACCATCATTTTCGCTGCAGAATGTTTTATTTTGCTGTTTCTTAATGGTAATGCAGTATATTCGCCGTTTGTTTAAGTAAAATGGTCATATTTTCAAGGAGAAGATGACTTTGGATGTATATAGTTGCAATGGGCCGCTGGGCGCCTGGAAACCACGATTCAGCGGTTTTGACACTTATAGCCACTACCTTAATTTTCTCGGCAGTATGATTTATCTTGCTGTTTCTGAATGGTAATGCAGTATATTCGCCGTTTGTTTAAGTAAAATAGTCATATTTTCAAGGAGGAGATGATTTAGGATGTATATAGTTGCAATGGGTCCGGTCGGCGCCTGGTAACCACGATTCAGCGGTTTTGACACTTATAGCCACTACCTTAATTTTCTCGGCAGAATGATTTATTTTGCTGTTTCTTAGGGTAATGCAGTATATTCGCCGTTTGTTTAAGTAAAATAGTCTGATTTTCAAGGAGGAGATGATTTTGGATGTATATAGTTGCAATGGGTAACCACGATTCAGCGGTTTTGACACTGATTGCCACTACCTTCATTTTCTCGGCAGAATGTTTTATTTTGCTGTTTCTTAATGGTAATGCAGTATTTTCGCCGTTTGTTTAAGTAAAATAGTCATATTTTCAAGGAGGAGATGATTCTGGATGTATATAGTTGCAATGGGCCGGTGGGCGTCTGGTGCACGAATCACCTGTTTTGACACCGATAGCCACTACCTTCTTTTTCTCGGCAGAATTTTTTCTTTTGCAGTTTCCTAATGGTAATGCAGTATACTCGCCGTTTGTTTAAGTAAAATAGTCATATTTTCAAGGAGGAGATGATTTTGGATGTATATAGTTGCAATGGGCCGGTGGGCGTCTGGTGCACGAATCACCGGTTTTGACACCGATAGCCACTACCTTCATTTTCTCGGCAGAATGTGTTATTTTGCTGTTTCCTAATATTAATGCAGTATATTTGCCGTTTGTTTAAGTAAAATAGTCATATTTTCAAGGAGGAGATGATTTTGGATGTATATAGTTGCAATGGGCCGGTCGGCGTCTGCTGCACGAATCACCGGTTTTGACACCGATAGTCACTACCTTAATTTTCTCGGCAGTATGATTTATCTTGCTGTTTCTGAATGGTAATGCAGTATATTCGCCGTTTGTTTAAGTAAAATGGTCGTATTTTCATGGAGGAGTTGATTTTGGATGTATATAGTTGCAATGGGCCGCTGGGCGCCTGGTAACCACGATTCAGCGGTTTTGACACTTATAGCCACTACCTTAATGTTCTCGGCAGAATGATTTATTTTGCTGTTTCTGAATGGTAATGCAGTATATTCGCCGTTTGTTTAAGTAAAATAGTCATATTTTCAAGTAGGAGATGATTTTGGATGTATATAGTTGCGATGGGCCGCTGGGCGCCTGATAACCACGATTCAGCGGTTCTGACACTGATTGCCACTACCTTCATTTTCTCGGCAGAATGTTTTATTTTGCTGTTTCTCAATGGTAATGCAGTATATTCGCCGTTTGTTTAAGTAAAATAGTCATATTTTCAAGGAGGAGATGATTTTGGATGTATATAGTTGCAATGGGCCGCTGGGCGCATGGTAACCACGATTCAGCGGTTCTGACACTGATTGTCACTACCTTAATTTTCTCGGCAGAATGTTATTTTGCTGTTTCTGAATGGTAATGCAGTATATTCGCCGTTTGTTTAAGTAAAATAGTCATATTTTGAACGAGGAGATGATTTTGGATGTATATAGTTGCAATGGGCCGGTGGGCGTCTGGTGCACGAATCACCGGTTTGACACCGATAGCCACTATCTTCATTTTCTCGGCAGAATAATTTATTTTGCTGTTTCTTAATGGTAATGCAGTATATGCGCTGTTTGTTTAAGTAAAATAGTCATATTTTCAAGGAGGAGATGATTTTGGATGTATATAGTTGCAATGGGACGCTGGGCGCATGGTAACCACGATTCAGCGGTTCTGACACTGATTGCGACTACCTTAATTTTCTCGGCAGAATGTTTTATTTTGCTGTTTCTGAATGGTAATGCAGTATATTCGCCGTTTGTTTAAGTAAAAGAGTCTTATTTTCAAGGAGGAGATGATTTGGATGTATATAGTTGCAATGGGCCGGTGGGCGTCTGGTGCACGATTCACCGGTTTTTGACACCGATAGCCACTATATTCATTTTCTCGGCAGAATGATTTATTTTGCTGTTTCTGAATGGTAATGCAGTATATTCGCCGTTTGTTTAAGTAAAATAGTCATATTTTCATGGAGGAGATGATTTTGGATGTATATAGTTCCAATGGGCCGGTGGGCGTCTGGTGCACGAATCACCGGTTTTGACACCGATAGCCACTACCTTCTTTTTCTCGGCAGAATGTTTTATTTTGCTGTTTCCTAATGGTAATGCAGTAAACTCGCCATTTGTTTAAGTAAAATAGTCATATTTTCAAGGAGGATATAATTTTGGATGTATATAGTTGCATTGGGGCCGGTGGGCGTCTGGTGCACGAATCACCGGTTTTGACACCGATAGTCACTCCCTTCATTTTCTCGGCAGAATGTTTTATTTTGCTGTTTCCTAATGGTAATGCAGTATATTCGCCGTTTGTTTAAGTAAAAAAGTCATATTTCAAGGAAGAGATGACTTTGAATGTATATAGTTGCAATGGGCCGCAGGGCGCCTGGAAACCACGATTCAGCAGTTTTGAAACTTATAGCCACTACCATAATTTAGTCGGCAGAATGATTTATTTTGCTGTTTCTTAATGGTAATGCAGTATATTCGCCGTTTGTTTAAGTAAAATGGTCATATTTTCAAGGAGGAGATGATTTTGGATGTATATAGTTGCAATGGGCCGCTGGGCGCCTGGTAACCACGATTCAGCGGTTCTGACACTGATTGCCACTACCTTCATTTTCTCGGCAGAATGTTTTATTTTGCTGTTTCTTAATGGTAATGCAGTATTTTCGCCGATGGTTTAAGTAAAATAGTCATATTTTCAAGGAGGAGATGATTTTGGATGTATATAGTTGCAATGGGCCGCTGGGCGCATGGTAACCACGATTCAACTGTTCTGACACAGATTGCCACTACCTTAATTTTCTCGGCAGAATGTTTTATTTTGCTGTTTCTTAATGGTAATGCAGTATATTCGCCGTTTGTTTAAGTAAAATAGTCAGATTTTCAAGGAGGAGACAATTTTGGATGTATATAGTTGCAATGGGCCGGTGGGCTTCTGGTGCACGAATCACCGGTTTTGACACCGATAGTCACTACCTTCATTTTCTCGGCAGAATGTTTTATTTTGCTGTTTCTTAATGGTAATGCAGTATATTCGCCGTTTGTTTAAGTAAAAAAGTCATAGTTTCCAGGAGGAGATGACTTTGAATGTATATAGTTGCAATGGGCCGCAGGGCGCCTGGAAACCACGATTCATCGGTTTTGACACTTATAGCCACTACCTTAATTTTCCCGGCAGAATGATTTATTTTGCTGTTTCTGAATGGTAATGCAGTATATTTTCCGTTTGTTTAAGTAAAATAGTCATATTTTCAAGGAGGAGATGATTTTGGATGTATATAGTTGCAATGGGCCGCTGGGCGCCTGGTAACCAAGATTCAGCGGTTCTGACACTGATTGCCACTACCTTCATTTTCTCGGCAGAATGTTTTATTTTGCTGTTTCTGATTGGTAATGCAGTATATTCGCCGTTTGTTTTAAGTAAAATAGTCATATTTTATAGGAGGAGATGAATCTGGATGTATATAGTTGCAATGGGCCGGTGGGCGTCTGGTGCACGAATCAGCTGTTTTGACACCGATAGCCACTACCTTCTTTTTCTCGGCAGAATGTTTTATTTTGCTGTTTCCTAATGGTAATGCAGTATATTCGCCGTTTGTTTAAGTAAAATAGTCATATTTTCAAGGAGGAGATGATTTTGGATGTATATAGTTGCAATGGGCCGGTCGGCGCCTGGTAACCACGATTCAGCGGTTTTGACACTTATAGCCACTACCTTAATTTTCTCGGCAGAATGATTTATTTTGCTGTTTCTTAGGGTAATGCAGTATATTCGCCGTTTGTTTAAGTAAAATAGTCTGATTTTCAAGGAGGAGACGATTTTGGATGTATATAGTTGCAATGGGCCGGTAGGCGTCTGGTGCACGAATCACCGGTTTTGACACCGATAGTCATTACCTTCATTTTCTCGGCAGAATGTTTTATTTTGCTGTTTCTTAATGGTAATGCAGTATATTCGCCGTTTGTTTAAGTAAAAAAGTCATAGTTTCAAGGAGGAGATGACTTTGATTGTATATAG